>JADKLZ010058568.1:22661-48373 GCA_021533235.1 Biomphalaria straminea | reverse complement strand
AAATACATATATATATATAAAATAGCTCTAGGGCCGCAAGCCCACATTCATCCGGCCTTAAAATTTTTGCGTCCTCGCAAAACAAAACAAATTACAAAAAAATGCATTAGTATGACATCTTCCAACAAATGAAAAATACACTCTAAAATCTACATTATAAAAAATTAGAGCTTCATCGACATGGCAAAAGGTACACAAATGCATATTACTTCAAGAAAAAATTACAAATGCAAAAAATAATATCAGTAAGGCGAGGAAACGAACTTCATTTCCTCCTCTCTTACGTATCTGTATGCACTACCATCTTCTGCTTCTACCATATACCAGCCAGAAGCATATTTTGGTACGGCACTAATTATGTAGCAAGAAGGTTCATATTGCATGAACATCCTGCCCTGGCCTCGTACTCTTTGTTCAACAAGTACTCTGCACCCAATGTTGAGCAGATCATTTCTTTTCCTCAGGTTTTCACTTACATCATGTGGAAGAAATGAGGACACAGGGTGCCGCAACTCTAGGAAGGGGTTGGTTTCCCTACCAGCCTCAGTGTGGTTTTGGGTAGCATCAGGTGAGGCTACCTCTGCATGCTGACTGGTGTAGACCACTGCTGTGCCTGTGCCTTGAAGTGTTTCAACAGATGAAACAGTTGGTATGGGGGCCTGTTGGACTGCCTGCGGTTGCTCTAACGAGGCAACTTGAACATTATTCACTGCTGCAGTAGCAAAACAATCCCGGGTCGAGTGATCCTGAGCCCCACAGTCATAACATTTGCCTCGGTGGTCTTCACGAAGAGCCCGGTTCCCTGGTTTCTTCTGCTGGCCTTGGAACCGGTTCTTTAGACGACAGTCCCTTGCAAGGTGGCCAGGTTTTCTACAGGTATAGCATCTCCTGTTCTTTCTGGCTGACCTCTTCTGGTTAAAGGTGCGCTTTGGTTGAGCCAGCTGTAGTGAAGTAATCTGTCTCACATCATCCTCAGCATCACATTGTTGAGTGTGGTTGCAATGAGGACAGCTAGTGCTCTGTGGTCCTGAAGACTGTAGACGCAGAATCTGGGCTGCCAGCTCCTCCACTTGCTTGGAAAGCGCAGCCAGCTGGTCTCCTATCTTAATTTCATGGCATGTCACCCTGGTTGTGGCTTGAGGTGAGACATGCTCATCTTCAGTCCACCGAATGGCCATTTCTCTTAGTGCCAGGAATTCTGTTTCTGGCCTATCCAGCAGTCTCTCCCTCAGTTCTCTCCTCAGGGTCCTATCACTGAGGTTCTCGACGAACTGGTCCCTCAGGATGGACTCGCTGAAAGGAGTTTCCGCTAGAGCCTTCTGTCTGTCCACCACAGCTTGGAATGCTCGCAGCATGCGGTGGGAATAAGAGCGGATGGGCTCTCCGGGGTGCTGGCTGACCCGGTAGAGTTCTCCTGTCAGCTGAGAGACGCTTCTCCTCTCTCCGTAGACTGACCGTAGCAGTTGAGTCAGTGCCTCTGGAGACTCCCTGGTTGCTTGGGGGTAGAAAGCAAGCTCGGTCTTCACTGACTCCCCCAGATGAGAAATCAGGAACTCACACTTCTCATCTGGCTGTTGCATGTGTTGAGACTTCCAGGCTCTCTGGATATCTTGGAGGAACTCTTCGACTTCCCTGGCTGGGCCATCGCCATGGAAGCGTCGAATGTTCCACTCTGTTCGTGGCATCAAGATGACTGTCTGAGACGGCTGCATTCTTACCGCTGCTGCTGCCTCGCTGTTCATCCTACTCTAACTACCAAAAAAACTAACTTCCAAAAACACAAACTAAACTACACCTAACTCTACTTCCTATACCGCGACCTCCTATGTCTAAACCTAACTCTGACATGAACCTAACTTAAACACAAACTCGATCTATCCCTATAAAAAATAAACTATCTGGTCACCCAAGCACAGATCCAAACTTCTGACGCCAAAAATGTAAGCTGGTCAGGTGGCACTAAGGCTTATTTCAGCTTAACATTTAATTTAATACCAGTAGCCAGATGGTGGCGCTACTGGGTGGGTTCAGTCTGTGACACCCCAGTCTGCGACCGAGGGACGAGATTCGTCTGAGCAACCAGATTAAACTAAACTAAGACACCTAAATATAACTAAAGCTAACTAAACGAAAGCACCAACGAAACTTTACTTTAGTTACATAAAAACAAAACAAAACTTTATTTACATAAAAATAAATCATAAATAAAATACATTAAAACCTAAATAACTAAAAATAAACCACTAAATCCAAACAACTAATTAATCAAAACAAAACCTAACCTAACCGATACTTATCTGACACCAACTTACTACACTAACTAGACTCCTAACCTAACCGATAACTATCTGACACCAACTACTAAACTTTAAAAACTAGACCTAGACTTACACTAACAACCAACAATAAACTAGTCTAGATCTACCATATAAATACCCTACATAGACTAAAACTTGTATATAACACTAAAACTAGATCTAGATAAAACCTTCTTAGACTTAGTCGACTTAGACCTTACTATAAATAACTATTCACTGAGAACAAACTAAGTCTAAATTCTAAATCCAAACAGTAACAAATTAGCACTAGATCAGCAGCTAAGACAACAATACTAAATTATAGCAGCGATAATACAGCAGAGTTACAGCGGGGGTTACAGCAGGTAAAAATTGCCTATAACAAATTACAAAAAACTATAAATATAAAAATAAAATAGAATCATAGATTCTATAAAGACATTCAGGCCTGGGCGCCGCCATCTTTAAATACCCATGTGTTGTCAACTATATAATATAAATATTCCACAAAGAATATAAAAACTAAATTAAAACATAGAACTAGTAAAAGAAATATAAAATATATTTACACATAGATCTAAAACTATAAATACAAAATAAAATAGTTATAAACTTACAGGCCGTCCTGGTACAGAATATTGAAATAATAAAATAATTCTTTAGATCACTAAGATCTCTAGCCACAAAGACAGATAGATCTGACGTACAGACAAATGGACACTGTCCTAAAAGCATTGAAAACATCAGCTTTTATAGACCTAACCCTAACCTATATAAAAGTTAATTTATAAAACAGCTCTGGCCTATAAAAAAATAAAAATACATATATATATATAAAATAGCTCTAGGGCCGCAAGCCCACATATTTTTAGATTATTTCGCCCCACCCTCTAGTATGTTGGCCGATTTGGTGGATGGGGAGGTGGTGATGGCATCAATCCCGCCCCCACCTACCATAAACTTTAGAGTGGGGGGGGCGGTCCAATTTATTTGTAGAAATTACAGCTTGTTAACGAAATCAATTAAATATCTATATAATTAAAACTTTTTATTGATATTTTTACATATCTGTATATTATGCCGTTCTCCTGTTACCGGATCGGTTGGGGTTGAGTGGGGCGAATACATCTACTGCCTTCCATCTTGACACTTTGAGTGGGGGGGGGGGGGGCGGTCCTACTTTTAATTAGAAATCATAGTTTGGGAACAAAGCTAGTTGAATAAGAATATAATTTTTATATTATGTCGCTAAACTTCTGGTATCTTAGTAGATCAGTGAGGTGGGAGGGGGGTTGGCGATTGCTTCTGCTGCCCTCCCAACTCTAGCCCTCTGCGTGGGGGGCGGTTCTATTTTTATGGAGAAATCATATTTTTTCAACAAAATTAGTTAAATATCTATATAATATAAGCTTCATATTGATGTTTCATTTGTATATTATGTCGTACAGATACTTTATCTCAAATGTTATCAGTAGTAAATATACAATGAAAAAGGTTTGTATCAGGTGGGAGGGGCGATACATGCACTTGCCTTCCACCCATCGGACAAAACAGTACTTTTTCTTTTTGTATTTTAGTTAAGAGATTACAAAATTTGAAATAGTTATCACTAATATAATTTATAGATGTTATAAATTAAATTCTTTTATCGAGTCGCCCCACCCCCTAATCTTTAAATGCAACCATTAGCAGAAATTATAAAAAAGAATGAGGATTAACGTTTTCACTCTACCACCTTTTCCCCTTTCCAGACAAAAACATGACGTTTTAAAACAGGAAAGTAAAACGTGGCGACAGAGTTTATGTAATTGCATACGAATTTATCTTAGTTATTTTAAGGAGGATATTCTTTTTGTATTCATACGAAATTCTTTATTATAGGAGTAAAAATTGAGATGAGTTCTGAACCTAAATATTATTTTTCAATTTTTCTAATCGGTTCACTTAATTTCTCCTCCCACTTCCGAAATGTTTTTTTTTAGCTTTGAATTATAACAAAACAAAGTTACAAACATGCCAATTGAACAAAATATATCACTTACAAATGAGCTTTTTTAAAAATATATTATTTTTGGATTACATTTTTTTTTCTAAATTCTTAATCTAAATATGTTGGTTATCTTATCTTATCAAGAACAAATCGGCTGTAGATTTCAGGACAATGAGTTTCTGCCGTGAAGAATGAAATAAAACGCATTTGTCGTCGGGACTTCGCCCCGATCTCATTGAGGGAGATTACAGCGCTCCCCTAGACCCCACTAGCAGTGGCGTAGCAAGGTACCCGTGGTCCCGGGTTCAGGAATGCGAAGTTGGGCCCCCCTCCTTTAAGCTGAGTGTGACTGAACCCAAACTGGGCCTTACTGTATATAAAGAGAGAGTACATGTCAAAGAAAACACTTCTACGCCAGTCTCTACACAAGGTACACCTGTTCCTTACGGATTAAAGGAGAACGATTTTATCAAGCTTTGGATCTGTCCTGTCTTGGACTTTGTGTGTTGTCTAATGCTACTTCACTTATTCTAATGCGAGCCCTAACACATCCAAGGGAGACAACACATATCTATAACATACTTAATAAAACTTATGAAGGACTTTAAACTAATGTTTATTTACAGATGGAGATAATCCATCGTCTTAATTGGTGGACTATTCACAATACATCTTTCTACCAGCTCTAGCCATAGTCTTCTCCTATCATGTACCCGTATTCTGCGTCATTCGTCTGTCTGAATACGTCACTACTTTTACCTTCGCTAAATAGTAAAAAACAATGCACAATATATTTATTTACAAATATACAAATCATTGGATGGGCCAGTGTCATTGGTCAACCGGTAAGATTTTGGGACTCCGAGTCACATGCTTGATCTTCAGATATTCTGAATGAGTATTAGTCATCACAGGTATGGGGCCTTTAGAACCTCCAACAGCGCCATTCTCATGTTTTATATCAGTTTCGTCTAGTTTGGAAACGATGGTTTTTTAAAGCACCTTTGTAAAGGACAAAGAGGGCAACGAAACCACAGACAGAAAAGCAAAGAGAGCCCTAAATCAAACAGTGTCAGGAACCCAAATTCCCTGCTCGGACCTGTGACAAAGTATTGCCTCTGCCACCTATCAAGAGTGGCAGGACCGATGGGAGACTCACAACAAATTCTGACAGATTGTGGCAGATGTCAGGTGGCGGCCCACATCTAAGGAATTGACAAGGCGTGGTAGCACGACCATGTCCAGAATTAGCATTGGCCACACATCAAGCACTCATTTGTGCTGAAGAGCGAGGAGCCCCCATTTTGTGGGTACCTTGACTCTCGCCTCACCGTGGAACTTATCCTCATAGACTGCCCTAGCTACTAGGATATTAGGGAAACATTTTTTAGAGCGCACAACCTAAAAACACTATTCGATAATGTCGACTTATGGAAGATTCTGGGCTTTGTCCAGGAGGTGGAGTTGTCTACGAAAATTTGATTTGTGAAATTGTGAACTTATAATACTTAAATAAGATTTTTACTAAATTATTAAATTTTTACTACCTTTACTATTTTAACTGTGAATAGACCTTGTTTTTAATGATTTAACTGTATGGAATTTAGCTCTTGTTATATAAAGGGAGAGTAATCCTTGAAGGATTACGGGCACGACATAGCCTAAATTGTGCCGATGTGCCAAAACTCAAACTCTTGTTAAGAAATGAATGTTCAATCTACTGAGGGGAAAGTCGATTGTGATCTCGTGCTCGTTTTCCATGCACAAATATTTGTTACTTCTAGGTATTGGAAGACATTTTGTCTCTATATAGGTGATCCATATATTACTATAATTAGATTAGTTTTAATATAGTCATTATAACGAGATCAGAGTATGATTGGTAACTTTCACAAGTTATATATATCTCCTGTTTACTCGTACAATTAATTCAAGTATTTTAATAAGTCAACATGTATTGTAATGTAAAATAAATAAATAACACTTTAATTACAATAACGACAAATATAATTCATCACATAGAACTTTTTCAAAATGAGTAGGTTGAAAAAGTAGTTCTCGTTATTAGTATTATTATTAAATAAAAAAATCAAACACGTACTGACAATTTAAGACAGTGGCGTAGCGTATGGGGGGAGGGGGGAGCTTTTGGAAATCCCCCGGGCCCCCACTAATGGGGGTGCCCAAACGGGTGTCCGAAATTCGTTTGTAAATACATAAATTAATATATTTGATTGACAAATAGTGTCAAGTACCAGTACGTTTTAAAATATTTTTCCGAAAGAGAAAAGTTAAAGTTACTTTTACATTTTAAAATGCAAATCTTTAATAGATTTGTTGCCGATTTATTTTACTTACAAAAGAGATCAAACGTGCTTGCAGCAAAAACAAAGAATATTACTCTCTTTGTTGCCATGAACAGGGGCATCCTTTGCAGTGCGCGGGACCCTTTGCGTGTGTCATGTGCGGGGCCCCGTAAGGATAAACTATATATACCGTACCACATCACTCTAACCGGCTAATCCGTCTCTAACGCTGTAACAATAACAAGACAGTATGTCTGCCTTAACGCTGTGGGCCTTCCTTTTTGTTACAAAACATAGAACATTGAGTAGCCATTGTTGACTTACTATTGGCCGCGTAAGGTGCTATATATACTGTATTGTAATTGTTCTGCATAAAGAAAATCTGTCCAACTTGCCACTCCCTAAGGCCGCTACTGGCCACGAATAAAACTGTATGATATACAGCGTATTCTTAATAATTATTATTCTTAATAATGCTAGAATTTTCCATTATTCGGGTTGACCAGGGTGGGTCCACAAAAAAAAAAGCGTGATGCATTTGTTAAACCTATGATAACGCAGCCACAATGAGTGACCGTCTTTCTGGCTAGCGAATACGTCTGTTAGGTAAAAATCCAAAAGCAATATTGAATTGTTCAAGTTCTTTTTCCAAATTAACCCCAGAGATCCTTCCTTTTCAAGTTATTATCACATTCTTCCTACTAAAGCTCTTGTATCTACTAGGAACTTTAACAATTCGACCACTTCTGGTTGTCTTGACTGGCACAACAGGTTTTCTAGACGTTGGTCTATAACTGTCAGTTTTGTTTGTTCTAACAGTTTACTGTTCTTTGTCTTCATCGGTATCACAGTACCCAAAGATATCGTGATCGAAACCCTTGTTCAAAAAGCGTTGATTTCATCTGTATGTTTTCTCATTGTTTGTTTATGATGTAAGATCTGGGTGAGAAATGTTTTTTTTATGAGAACTACTTTCTGCCATGTTTGTTCTAGACGAACTCTCACTTTCTCTCCGACAGAGTAATCTTCAGGTAGTCTTGCTTTTGCATCGTATTTCACTTTTCTTTTCATTTGTCGTTAGTTGTGTAATGTCTCTACATTTTCAGTTACCGATGGTTTCAATAGTTTTGGATCAGTTGGATTAATGTCCCTGAGTCTTTACTCATCAGCAGTTGTGATGCTTATCGGAGTATTTCTATACTCGAGCATGCTTTCTGCTTAATGACGAGAAACTGACGAAACTGATCACCCAATCCAACGAAAAAGCAATAGAAGGTAGGGAATACTATGGATTTCCTGTAATCAAAACAACCAGAAGAAAGACAATACTTTATGAGAAGTTGAGTTATATTATAATACTGTCAATAGAATTGCAATTCAAACGTGTTGCGACAGAAGTGCTGGACAGATTTCATATGGGGATGAAGGACAGATTACAAAGGCTGGAAAGAAAATGGATACCTTTGGGTTTCTTCTTGAACCAAGACACCTGTTGGATGATGACACGATTATGACAAACTGTGTTACTTTTTCCTGTTCGTATGATGAAATAACTGACAAATTGCCTGTTCAATGATGTCATTGATGTACTAGCACTTTTCATCAAGAAACCAGTAATACAATCCACAAAAAACATTTGCAGAAACGGGATTCATATGGTAATAACGTGTGCTCAAACCTTGCAACCTTCTCCGAATACCGTTAACTCAGGCCTCTTCCATTGCGTCATTCTCAAAGCTCAAGTTCATCAAAAACTATCGCAGGAGCACAATGACGCAAGAAAGGCTTATCATAGCTTTAATGTCATTGAAGTCACAAATACTAGAAAGTATCGATGTAGATGATGTTATAGATGTCATACGAATTGAGATTTGTCACTTGTGCATTACTTAGCTAAATAAACAACGGTATTATGCAGTAAAAGAGTCTTAATGATTATTTTTTTGTTAAGTTTACTGGTATACTGAACCAATTTGATCTTAGGCTTATATATTTTTTGCGTAAATTATTTTATGTCATTTGTCGAATGTCAAAATGCAAGGGGCCCCCAAACAGGTCAATCCCCCACCCGGTCCACCGAATCCCTAGCTACGCCCCTGGTCTAGTTTATACTGATATAGACTAGATCAAGATATAGAATTTCCACTTCTAGACTTAAAGTGTAGGTTTTGATTTCCAAACGTCTAGATCAATAATCAAAAATCAATAATAATAATAATAATTGTATTTATAAAGCGGTGTTAACAAACAAAATGTAGGCTCAATGCGCTGTAATAAAATTACAAACACAAGACATGACAAATAAATCTAAAAGTTTTTAAATGTTATAAAATACTTTTACGATCTTCGCTATCAGGTCTTCTGTAAACACTGCTAAACACACAGTACATCTAACACAAGAACTTGACAACAAGAGCTTCAAATAACAATGTGGCGGTTTAATGACAAATACAACAACTGCCAATAATACACTATTGGCTACACTAACTTCAAATGCTTTGCTACACAACAGAACTGCCAAACTAATCACTACAAGTCTCTCAAGCTCGTTTAGCTACATTTTCGAGGACTCACAAGGCACCGCACAGTCCTTACGGCCTTCCTGCCCTGGACTCAACTTTCCTATCTTACACACTTTTTCTCGTCCGTGAAGGCTCCACGGCACTTGACCACAACACGCGTCATACTTGTGTGTACTAGCAGTACTGTCCCTTGTCTAATGACAGCCATTGACTTGTGTGTCAGTTAGCCGAACACACATTAACCCTTTCATTCCGCCACTGGAGTTACTACAATACACTAAAACTATTATACTATTTTTAAATTTAAAGTTGCATTCAATATATTGATAGATTATCTAGGATTTTTTGTACATCTAAATTATTCAAAATTTATATTTTAGATCTAGATCTTGTAAATATAGATCTTAAGAGTGCTAGACCAGATGTTTAGTTTAAGTAGATCTACATATTTATTCTACTTCCGTTTTTAAATGAAAATGCCAATAGCTCTGTTAATAACTGTGCTGTAGTACAAGCACGAGATATCTATTCTTTTCTTTTTTTTTCAATTACAAATCAATACCAAAAGATTTTCTAAAATCGCTAGTCTGACATATTGTACATATCCGGTAGATGTCATGCCGTAATGTGTAATATATCTCTTTATTAATAATTGGCTATAAGTTTGTAACCAGTTTGTTATTGAGTTTAGAGCAATGCCTGGTCGTGCGGTTAGCGCGCTGAACTGATTATCTGGACGGTCCAAGGTTGTTTGTTTGTTTTACATGTTTCGGATGCTCCTTCAGAGTTGAAGATAGTTTACTTCCTAGTCCAAACCTTCCACAGGACGACGGGGAATAAGAGCGGGCAAGGTTTGAACAAGAGACCATCGATAAATCCGAACGACAGTCCAGTGCGAAAATTTGCACGACCATGGACCAGGCATGGCTCATACCCTGATCGCTGCCATCATCAATCACCGAAAAGAAGTTTATTATTTTTAACTTAGAAGAAACATCCGATACATGTAAAACAAAAAGTAGGCTCAATCTTTGAAATCTTTGAGCATTATTACTTTTGACCATAAAATTAAATCAAGTCTTGAATATTCCTTGCGAATAGGTGGATCCTACAGGGATCTGACTCCAACGCGGGCCACCTATGATTTTGTATGATAAACTCTTTTTGTAATCTTTTTAATGAAGCTTGGATTTTGTTTTAAATTTTATAATGAAATATAAGATATTTAGTGTTCCATTATATACGTTCATTTTGTAAAGTTCCATTCAAAATACTTATTGTTAAATATTAAACAATCATCAAGATGCATAGAATATTCTTAATTTATTAAGTGTTTTCTCATATATATATATATATATATTAAACCACTAGAATTATGTACCCACTACATTGTTTTAGAAAATTGTGAATCTATCACATTTTTTCCCCGTCCCGTGAGAACTGTTAGGACTAGGAATATAGGAATATAACATACTAACTGATTTTATCCTAAGAAATAACGCACCAAGGATTCGGTGTTGATTTAATCTCAAGATCTAAACTTTTTATGTATGTTTGAAGCATTCCCGTTCCGTTGTCTTTTTCAAGAATCCTATCTTTTAAAATGGCAATTTTCTGCAGTACAGCTTCCCTACCACTTTTACTTTTAACCTTCAAACGTTGCTCTCTGATTTCATTTATTTCTTGATTATATTTAGTTTCCAGTGATGGAAGGTCATACTTAAGAACTACCATTTTTCGATCTTCCTCGAAGGTTTCATACTCATTAAAAGTGTATCTTGGTGCTGACTTTCCCAGTTTTAGTATCGCTTGAAAAAGCTGTTCTCTTGAGTTTGTTTTCATTGTTTTGAGTTTATCATCCGTCTCTTTGTTGCACACCGCAACAACATTTTTGCCGCATTTAGCCAGTAGGTCAGTAAACCGTCCCTTCTGGTTCAAGAGCCACTCATCAAAAGGGATGTCTATTGTATCCAATTTTGTGATGACAAGTATGCATCTCTTCCAGAAATTTCCATTTCCACATATATTTTCTAAAATCTCAAGTGTTTTTTTGTCTTCACCTGAAAATTTGTTGTTAATGTCATATATCAAGGTAAATACTATATTAATTTGTTTACGTTCGTTGCAAATTTTCATAAGTCTAGTCATATCATCAACGGCATCTTTTATGCCTTCGAATTCGCTTTTTTCGACGTCCATTAAACCAGGAGTGTCGTAAACATTACATTTCCAGCCATTTATTGTAGATGTACCATGGTCGATCAGTTTTGTGGTTGATGCCGCTTGATGAACAACTTCAAACTTATCGCTATCAAGTAACGTGTTTCCAGTAGCACTTTTGCCATAGCCTGTTTTACCCAAAAGTATGACTGTAATTTCCCTTTTATTATCTGAAAGTACAACAAAAAATCCATTATACCAGACAAATATCTTTTTTTAGCAAAAAGTTTACAAGAGAAATCAATATTGAATACAAATCTTTGGCCAGGATTCGGTAATTTAAAACACTGTGCTTAAGTCGCTTAGTGAATTTCAATCAAAATAAAATCTTTTTCAATTTTAAGAACATAATTGGATTTAACTTGTCGTAGTTTTTATTCAGTTTATTATTATTTTTTTAAATAAAAGTTCTATGTCCAGTGATAAAGTATATTTTTTTCTGAAAAATCCAACCATCACCTGTTTTTGAACTTGATAACTTATGCCTGCAGATTATTAGAAGCAGTGCTAATGTGCTATTTGGGGTTCGGGAGAACAAAACAGTACTGAGTAAAGCACGTCCTGCACTGGGTTCTATCCGGAATGTAAGACGTGCGCATGCCAAAG
Organism: Biomphalaria straminea; assembly: GCA_021533235.1. NCBI lineage: Eukaryota > Metazoa > Mollusca > Gastropoda > Planorbidae > Biomphalaria > Biomphalaria straminea. The sequence goes on along the minus strand of JADKLZ010058568.1, from coordinate 36,432 downwards.
GCTTAACTCTTTCTGTCCGTTATTATTTAACACGTTCTTATGGAATCAACGTTGGTATCGTCAGTTAGGAGAGAAAGAGTTAAATGACGACTTTGCAGAAAGGTACACCCCTCCCCTGAAGCGATATAAAGATTAACTCAGGCGCCATTTCGCCCTCACTAGAATAGAAGTCACTAGCTCGCAGCAGATTACCCTTGAAATAGACATTTGGAAAGTTCTCACACATAACCTCTGTTCAGATTTTAGCTATAAGATGAATGAGTCTTTAAAACGTTTTTAATCCATTATATTTTTCGAGATTAGTTATACTTAAATTTTCATAAATATGGTAGCTATAATATTACAAAAATTAGTTAAATTGTAATTATGAGTATATTCCACCCCACTGCCCTCACAGCCCCTACCTCTAGCCTTTTCATAAATATGTAAAAAAAAATATGGTAAATTGTCCTTTCCCCTTCTAGAGAGCCTCCCCTGTTTGCTATTATTAATACTGATTAGTTGTAAAAGTGGTGAAAAAAAAACTGCTTGCATAAGTGATTTAAAAAATTAGATTTTTCGCTTTCCGAAAAGAAAAATGAAGCCGTTGCATCAAAACTTTGATTGGTCTAAAATATTATGGTGTCAGATTTTTCTCTATCTTTTCTAGTTTACGAGTTCTAAACGGGACGGAGGGACAGATGGACAGACGGAAGAACAGACATTCCACATAAAACTAATAGCGTCTTTTCCTCTTTCGGGGGCCGCTAAAAATCGCACTGTAATAGACATACTTTGAACTTTAGTGACGACATTTGGTTAGAGATTACTGATGCAGACTTTGAGGAGTTACTGCTAGTCTCTTAAAGGGATAACATCACTTTTAGTTATTTTCTGCACTGTGGCTTATTCTGTATTAAAGTTTTGTTATTGTACTTCATCAAGCTGAACTTACTTACTGGGCGTTAACCCTGTTCTTCTCTGTTTGTGACGGTGTATTTCTTAGTAGTAAACTCGCGTTTGTAATATAACATACAAGATACCGAAGCATCTAGCATTATTGTCATGTCAAGGTATTGTAGAAATACATCTAGCACAACTCACAGATACAATATACATCCGTTATAGCGTATAAAGTTGGAATAAAATAAATATTTTTTTATGCATGCAAAAGGCATTCCTTGTTATGATGTTGCTACATATTATGTGTTCTAGGATTTTACATGTGATGCTGGTAAGTGATACTGGTCTGTAGTTTCCTGGGTCAGATTTTTCTCCTTTTTTAAATAGAGGTGTGACATTAGCTTCTTTCCAGTCCCTTGGTACTCTGCCCTGGTTAAGAGATGCCTGAAAAAGTATTTTGAACACAGGTGCTAGTTCTTTGCTTAGTTCCTTGAGTAATCTAACTGGAATACCATCAGGTCCCGACGCTTTATTCGGCTTGATGCTTGGACTCCATTTTCCTGTACTTCAATCTCTCCTATATTGTCTACTTGGTTTAAATTAATTGATATGTCTTTGTCTCCTGGGGCTGAGAATGCTGATGCAAAGTATTTGTTTGGGATGTTAGCTTTAGTTTCATTATCGTTATGCGTTAAGTTGTCTTCTCTTTTTAATGGCGCTATGCCGGTTGTTTTTCATTTTCTTAGACTTAATGTATGACCATAGGTTTTTGTTGTTATCTTTAGATATTACATTGCTTATGTACTCATTCTGCAGCTGTCTGCTTACTTTTTGGGTTAGGTGCTTAATTTTTATGTACTTTTTATAAACTCTTTCTGCCTTAGTTTCTTTAAATTTTCTATATAGATTTTCCTTCTGTTTACAAAGCTTCTTTAATCTATTATTAAACCAGCATTTATTTATTTTATTTGATGTGTATCTAGTGGGTATGTGATTTTCTATAATGTTTTTAAGATTGTTTTTTTATGAAATTCCAGAGGTCATCAACTGGTTGGTTAATGTCTTTTTCTGATAAGAATGTTTGTTAAAAGTTAAATGTAGCTTGGTGTAATTGTGTTTGGTTACATTTGTTCCAGAGTAAGATTTTTCTTTTGGGTTTTATATTGGCTACTGCTTTTATCTGACTGCGTATTTTAATGATCTCATGGTCTGATAGACCAGGGATAATATCATAGTCTACTACTAATCCAGGTCTGTTGGTTAAGAATAGATCTAATGTATTGTTTAATCTAGTTGGTTTTTTAATGATTTGATCTAAACTTTGGTTGTGTAAAGTTTCTATGAAAAGCTCGTTTATGTCCTTGAGGTTTTGGTGTTTGTCTATGGTTAGTGTTTTCCAATTTATGTCAGGTAGGTTGAAATCACCCATAATTCAAAAGACTGCATTTTTATTTGTTTCTTTAAGTGTAGTAAGTTGATTACATAGGTCTTACATGTAGTCTAAACTAGAGTTTGGTGGTCTATAAATACTGCCTATTATTAGGGATGTTGATGTGGTATTAATTTTACAAAAAATTGATTCTATATTTTTTGAGTTAGGTAAGGGGATTTCTTCTGCTATAAGAGTGTTTTTTATTATTTATTATATTAAGTGTAATGATTAATACTCTTATCTTTTTTAAAAATTTAAATCATCAAGTATTACATTGCAAGAAAAAGATAACAATATATGGTACAAGAGCAAATCAGTATTCCAAAACTTTAAAAAGACAAAGTACTTTTGGTTATTACATAAGGCTGTAGGATATATGTATGTAGGATATATGAAAGTAGGATATATGAATGTATGTAGGATACATGTATGTAGGATATATGAATGTATGTAGGATATATGAATGTATGTAGGATATATGTATGTAGGATATATGTATGTAGGATATATGAATGTATGTAGGATATATGAATGTATGTAGGATATATGTATGTAGGATATATGTATGTAGGATATATGTATGTAGGATATATATATATGGCTCCTTCTGTCTCGGAAGACAATGGATGCGCCGAGATGAGTCACTGGCTTTGGTTACGTCTTGAGACGGGGTAGAATCTGGAGTGGCTGATCAAGCCAATTCTGGATCTGCATAGTTTGCCACAGTTCGTGCATTTATATTCCTCAGTTTTAGGGCTGGCTGACAGCAGGGAAGCTTTCTTTTTCATTCTCTTGGCCGAAGCAGCTTCATTTCTTTTGCATTCAGCAAAGTTCGTGCCAGCACGCACAGTCTGTCTCCATGCTGTTCGGTCTTGGGCTATCTCCTCCCACATGCTTTGGTCGATGCCCGTTGCCTTCATGTCTCGCTTGCAGACATCTCTGTAAGTTAATCTTGGGCGGCCCTTAGGTCTGGCTCCCTCTGCTAGCTCAGCGTATAGGATGTCTTTCGGGATTCTTCCATCTGGCATGCGCGTGACATGACCCAGCCAGCGTAGTCTTCTCTGTTGAAGGAGAGCATAGATGCTGTGCATGTTGGCTCGTGTCAAAACGTCCTGGTTGGTGACACGATCCCTCCAGGAGATGCACATTATGCGTCGCAGGCAACGTAGGTGGAAGCCATTTAATCTGTGTTCTTGACGCATGTAGGTTGCCCAACTCTCACTGCCATAGAGGAGTGTTCTTAGGACGCAGGCATTGTAGACAAGGATTTTTGTTGCCGTGGTCAATTTGGTGTTTTCCCACACACGCTTAGAGAGTTTTGCCATTGCTGCAGATGCCTTCCCTATTCTTTTTGTAAGCTCATTGTCTAAGTCAAGGTTGCGGGCTATCGTTGTTCCCAAGTATGTGAACTCTTGCACCACCGTAAGTGTGTGATTTCCGATGTAAATCACTGGTGTTTCTGAAACATCTTGTGCCAGGATTTCAGTCTTGGAGAGACTAATTGTAAGTCCAAACTCCTGACAAGCAACTGCCAGTGAATTCACAAGCCTCTGCAATCCTTCTTGTGAATGAGATATGAGTGCGGCATCGTCGGCAAACAGCAGTTCTCTAATCAAGATACGCCGTCTCTTTGTTTTGGCTTTAAGGCATGCTAGGTTAAAAAGCTTTCCGTCAGATCTACTGTGGATATATACTCCATCTTCCAGGGATTTGAAAGCGCTGGTGAGTACAACCGAAAAGAAGATGCCGAATAGTGTTGGAGCCAGAACACATCCTTGTTTTACTCCGCTCTTGATGGAGAATGGCCTAGAGGCGGAACTGTCAAATTGTACGGTGCCCTGCATATTTTCATGGAAAGCTGACACTAGTTTCCGTAGCTTGTTTGGACAACCGATTCTCTCTAATACAGCAAACAAGCCGGTTCTGCTGACAAGATCAAACGCCTTGGTCAAGTCAATAAAGGCTATAAAGAGGGGCTGCCTTTGTTCTCTGCTTTTCTCCTGTAACTGCCGCAGGGAGAAGATCATATCTGTTGTGGATCTACCAGCTCTGAAGCCACACTGCGATTCTGGGTAAACTCGTTCTGCCAAGATCTGCAGCCGCTTCAGTATTACTCTGGCATAAGCCTTCCCAACTATGCTAAGGAGTGAGATGCCTCTATAACTGTTACAGTCGGTGCGGTCGCCCTTATTTTTGTAAATTGTTACAATGTTGGCATCCTTCAATTCTTGGGGGACCATTCCTTGCTCCCAGCACAAACTTAGCAGATCATGGAGTGGCTTGATTAGGGCATGCTTCCCAGCCTGAATGACTTCAGCAGGAATACCATCTCCTCCGGGTGCTTTCCCGTGTGCAAGCATGTCAATGGCTGTGCTCAGTTCTTTTACAGAGGGTGTTTCGTCTAATTCGCACAAAACTGGAAGTGGTGGGAAGTTAGATAAAGCAGTTGGCGAGATGACATTTTCAATCTGATAAAGTTCTGCATAGTGCTCCACCCAACGCTCCATTTGCAGTGCACGATCACTAATGATTAAGCCATCTTTTGACTTAAGTGGGGCACACTTGCTGGTGTGAGGTCCAAAGGCTTTTTTCATGCCCTCGTAGAGTCCTCTGATGTTACCACAGTCGGCACAGGATTGGATGTTTTCACATAGGTCCTGCCAATATTTATTTGCGCACTGTCTTGCTATTCGTTGGGCATCGTTTCGAGTAGATCTGAGTGCTTGTAAGTTGCCAGGGGTGGGCTCCTTCTTGTATTTTAGCATGGCTGCTCTCTTGTTTCTGGTGGCAGTTTCCATTTCTTCAAACCAGTCTTCATTTTTCTTTGTTTTGTTGCCAAAGACCAGTGATGATGTTTGGTACATAATATCACGTATGAGCGTCCAGGTTTTTTCAACTTCAGTCACTGAAAAGTTTTTGAAAGCTTCCTCTAATTTCTTTGTGAATTCGAAGCTAAGATCAGCATTCTTTGTGTTTGCAGTATTCAGGCGTGCTTTACTTTTTCCCTGTGATGAGTGAATCTTAGTAGGCCGTAGTCTTGTCCGGCAGGACACTAAAGTGTGATCAGTATCACAGTCCGCACTTTGAAAGTTACGTGTCAGCAGTATGTTTCCAATGTCTCTTTTCCGTGTCAGTATCATATCCAGTTGGTGCCAGTGTCCAGACCTAGGATGCCTCCATGAGACACAGTGCTGTGGTTTTGTCCTGAAATATGTGTTCGTAATGCAGAGCTTATGGTATGCGCAGAATTCAAGAAGTCTTTGCCCGTTCTCGTTCATCCTGCCTATTCCAAAAAGCCCAAGGCAGTCTGGCCAGGTAATTTGGTCTGCTCCTACTCTTGCATTGAAGTCACCTAGAATGAACATGTGATCTTTTTGAAGAATAGTCTCAATGGCTTCCTTTAGGTCTTCGTAGAACTTGTCTTTGTCCTCTTGGGGTGAACATAGTGTAGGGGCATAGGCACTAATTAGAGTGACTTTTCCAGATGTAGTCATCATACTTATGCTTAGTAGCCTTTCCGAGCCACCAACTGGAGGTACAATTGTTGGAAGTAGACTGTTCTTGACAGCAAAGCCCACACCATGCCTTCGCGTCTCTTCCTGTGCTTTTCCTTTCCAAAAGAAAGTGTAATCAGCTTCACGGAGCATGCCGTCTTCGGCCGATCGGGTTTCTTGGAGAGCTGCAATGTCAATGCCTAGTCTCTTCAGCTCGTTGTTAATGACTGCCGTCTTCCTTGCATCGTCGACCTGCCGTAGGTCATCTGTAAGACCAGGACACATTGTCCTGACGTTCCATGTCGCCAGTCGCATAATAGGAATTTTCTTTTTCATTTTTCTTCTTTTGTTGCTTGGTGCAAGTTTACAGCCTAGTTGTCGTTTTAAACTAAGCTCTAAGCACCCATTAGAGCAGGCAGGCTGTGGCGGATCAGCACCCAACTGTCTGGGGGCTGACCAGGTTGAGTCGGGCGGTAGCTGATCAGTGAGGCGCGAAGACCTCTCCCACCGTCAGAGACAACCCGTGGCGTCCATACATTACGCCAATCAAGTTGGACTTATAACCCGTAACTGTTGACTCCCGTGTTTTTTTAGCCACTTTGCAGCAGCACCAGAGTGTCCTCTCCGGGGCGCATTCCTGGGCCTCAGATAAAGGGGTCATGGGTGGCCCATGCGTCATGATCCCTCTCTCGACCTTGCTGATGTGATCCAAAGGAACGCAACGCATTACATTTGGCACCAACTCAGTTGCAGAAGCTGCCGGAGGGAATTCCGTAGCTGATACTCCCAACGCCTAAGGGGCTTCACTCCTGATTTTTCCTCGAGGTTGTCTCCTTAAGCCTTAGTACCGCAAGGCAGCATGGGTTTGAAGTCAGAGTACCCCTCTCCTAGATGAATTGCCTTACTAGGCTGACGAGCTCCATCTGCCCGAAGCTCCTGGTTTTGTGGCGCCAGGTAACCGCCTTCACCCCTTCACCTGTTAGTAAGAGCAGTTTCGCCGGGCTTAATATCTAAGCCACACGAGCAGGCCAGGTGCTGGACTTAGTTGTCAGAGGCTATCTGAGACGCATGCCTTTAGGATTATTTAATAGACAATGGGAGCTTATCCCCATTGACACCCCTGGACATGAAAACCTTGAAACCATTTGAAATACAAAATAAGATTTACATAGAACTTCTATAGTCTGTAGAACATGTATATATTTGTATATAAAAGTAGGGACCCAAAACCGAAGCAAAACTCGCACTTTTCAAAAAATTGCGTAACATTTTTATAGATTTAGGCTTTTTTCACCCTGCCATATCTTTAAGTAGAAATATCCGATTATAGTTAAAATGGTACCATTAGAAAGGTTATTTTAGGCCCTTTAATAATATTTTAACGTTTTTCCTGTAGGTTAAAAAATAAGGGTGATAATCCTTTACGCGTAACATCACCGTGCCGAATAATCGTGCTAGCGGCTGTGATCGTTTTATACCTTGTTTGTTTTTTCGTAAAATGGGGAGTACGTCAACAAATGAATAATTTTTTTGAACATATGTATTTTATAGAAAAATGAACGAGCTTTACAATGGTACCAATAACAAATTGATTAACATTGTTTTTATATAAAGACATTTAAAAAATAAAAAACAACATGGAATTTCTTTACGATAAAGACATGTAATCGTTTAGTTAATGTCACGATTGAAAAGCCCGTCTATTTTTCTTTAAGAGTGTGTACATTTTATTTAAAAAACAAGCATTGATATGCTCCCCATTTTAAGCCGAACAAGGCGCATTAAATAGCGATTTCGCCTGTGTACGTAGTCTGCTATAATGTGCAAATATGCTCCTTAGCAACACATGAATCGTTATAGAAAAATTATTTTTATTAAATCTACATAGATCTAGTATAATTTGTAAGAAAAATGCCTGAAATGGGTCAATAAGATGTTAACCATTAGAGATTTATTAGTTTTTTACCTTCTTTTATTCCGAATTTTAAAAAATAATTTATATCCCTACGTTAATGAAATGTTAATGTGTAACAAATATGTAAGTATTTTTTGTTTCTAAGGGGTCATGTCTTCCAAAGTAAACGTATTTTTTTTTAAAACGTATTATGTAAAAGTGATTGATACAAATTAAAGAGGAGGATTTAAAGTTCATAAAAAAGTAATGGTTCAAGATATTTAATAAATAATTATAATTGTAATAAATGTATAGAAACGCATCACATAGTGGCCTTATCCGTTGCTAATATCAACAAATTGTGGCATCGAATGAAGCTATTCTAATATAGAGTAGATCTGGTCTTTTAACTAGATCTATATCTATATTAAATATACAAAATAGATAAAATATAAGACTGAATTAAATCTATTGACATCATTACATAAAAATAAAGTCTTCAACTAGATTTAGACCTATTTCGCGTGTTCTAGACCTAGGGACTTCAAATTAGATCTAGAGTAGGCCTACGACTACGAGAGTTTTGATTTCTCCATATATAGATCTAGAGACTAGTCCTAGATCTAGATCTTGGTCTAGAGTCTATATCTAATCTTGGTCTAGACATCTGGAATTAGGGTCGTTCACGTTATTCGTTAAAACTTTAAACCAAATAGCTTCTTTAAAAAGAAACCATCTTAAATCTTAGGCATAATAGCTTATATGGCAGGCTATTTAGATTTACATTAGTAACATTATAATACATATGATATATGATATATATCAAGATCTAAGTCTAACTGTCTATATAGATCTAGATGTCATTTTTATCTTTTCAATGATTTTAAATTATTAGCTCATCATACACTACTTCACTGTGAACTATCCCTTAGTCTGACGAATCGTTGAGGCACCGCACATTATATATAGGCCCCCTATTTTATTTTATTTTGATTGCTCAGACAGGTCCAAGAAAAGAATTTTTAATATCTAGAAAGATATCTATGTGTTTATGTTTTATAGTCTCTAGTTGCAATAAAAGATCTTCTTTTATAACAATGAAGAAGCCCTAAGTCAATAGTATTATATTTAGACTACTGATCTCAGTTCAAAATTCTCAATATCACTATAAACCTGTTCTGTAGTCTTCAATTATATCCACACAAAAAATAAATAAAAAAAAATTAATTCATATTCATATTAATTCATTTTAATTCTTATTAAATTAAAAATGGATTATAATGCTGTAATGAACTTAAGATCAGTAGATGAGTAGGTTTTATATGAACATATTTTTAAGACATCTTACTATTTATACTAATTATTGATTATTAGTATTATTACAAGACAGTATTTTCCAATAAAGCAATGATAAACTTATGACCTGGTTATTATATTATTTTTCAGAAAGTATAGTTATAGCTGCATAAACTATTTTAAAAACTTTAATATTTTTTTAAGAAAAAAAGTTGTGAAACTTTGACATCTAAAAGATTTAGGCTACATAAAAGTCTATAAAGTTGATCATGTTGAAGGAAAAAGTGACTAAGCTGGATGTGTTGAAAGTTAAAATCATAATGAAATCTTAAATTGAGAAGAACATATGGAAAGTAACTAACTAAAATTAATCTTTCTATTTTGATCAACATGTCATTGAGATACTTGCTCTGATGCAAGCATTATAAATATTAATGTTTCTCTTTTTCTGATAGGCAAACTTCTCACAGCTTGATAGCTGAGATTGTAGGCCTAATAACAGCACATTGGCATTGGGTAGTAATTATATTTTTATATCAAATTTATTTAAATTTAAAATATATTTTGAAGGAGTTAATTTTGGTTAAAAATTTGTGAATTTTAGAAAAAAAAAAAAGTTCAAGCTTGATACTATATTTCTAGTTCATGCAACCTAATCAGTGTAAATTTGCTACATAAAGATAATGAAAATAATGACAAATATATGTGTTTCTATGGTAAAATTCATTAGCCTGGGGAATTACAGTTTATATCCTGTATTTTCATGTAGAATTCTTTGTTTAGACAGTGAATATGCCAAAAATTATGTGTTTAGAATAGTTGAGCTTTACTGAAAAGAATTTACTGGTTACATTGCAGATATAAAAAAGCCTTGTTTAAAATTATTTCTGCACACAAATTGAGTTCTGATTTTCAGTTTATCAAATCAGCTTATAGAGTTTAAAGATTCAATAAGAAATAATTGAATAGCTTTCAGCTAAATGGCTTTATAGATTATTATGTCAAGAAATCTAAGTAAATGTATGGACTGTATGTCTTTTTTTACCATCATTGGTTGGCAATACACTTACACAGGTCCCTATAAATAAATATATGTTTTTCAATATTATTATGGAAGAATAGAGAATTATCTAAATTATGATTTGTAACTTGTTCTTATTGCTATACTGGTGTCATATTTTTAGCTCATTAAAGTTTAGCCTATTTTAGAGTTTTAGTAAACCATTGCATATTATTGTATAAGTACAGCAAAATTTTGAAATAAAATATTATTTAAAGTAGTTTATTCTTGTAGATCTATAAATTCCCCGCATTTTGACATATAGTACATTCATGTAGCATTTATAGCTTTTTTGTTACAAAATTTTAAAAATGCACATTTTTTTTGTGTTTTTTACCTCTCTTTTTGAAAAATGCCAAAAATGATAAAATGCAACATTCGGCACAAGTAAATAAACTCAAATAATTTTTTGACAAGCTTGAAAAAAATTGAGCGTGTTCTATGTGTGCACATGAATGTTTTTCTTAAGTTTCATCTCTGAGGGCATTATAGTTTCTATTAAAATGTCCTTCAAAAACACGGGTTTGGAAGGCCAAAAAAAATATTTAAAAAAAACGCGTTTTTTAAACATTTGTAACTTTCTTAATATTTAAGCTACAGATATAAATTTGGTATCCTCGGTCTTAGAATCACGAGCTCTATCCAAATATGTTAAAAAATAAGCTGAGTGACCATTTAATAAAATCGGTTTTGGGTCCCTAATAAAAGTATATAAAATGATTGTCGCAGTTACTTTATTAACTGCATACGGTAGTCAGGACAATCAAATGTAAATAATACCGCGTTCAACACGTTCGATGACGTGACTGTGCTATTTTCCTCCAAATATCGTGTGTAGTAAGTTGTGTCCCTTGGTTACTGGTCATCATTCTTTTTGACTAATACTCACACGCTACTAGTGACGTAGCGGATGGTCCGTCTACTGGTTTTTTCATCTTGTAGTGTAGAGACAAGACGCCTTTTTATGGAGCTCTGATGTTTGCCTTGTAATGCAATACTGGATAGCCTTATTGTTGTGTCTTGGTTGTTATTCAGATAATTCTTGAATTGGATTATCTTGACCCCTGTATAGGGTGAGTTTTAATTTACCCATTGAATAGTTATTCTATTTGATTCGATCGTATTTGTTATTCTATCTGTAGACTAGAAGGGTAAGAGGATTCGTTCTTTTATTTTTCTACAGGGTCTTATTTTAGGTTCTAGTTCAGGCTTCAGAGTGGTTCTAAGCCATGGACTATTGAACTGAGTTCATCTTGGTTTTCTCTGTCTGACGTGTGTTTCACAAGTCTGAGGTTACCGATTCCAGACTGCGGGTTGCTGCATTCAGACCTGTTGTTGTGCTATGAAGTTTCCGAGCTGTTGATGATATTGTGAACGTTACTGTTGAATGTTGCGGAAGATTGCTCTATCTGTATTGCTAGTTGTTGGTTGAACAACTATATGAACATACTTTTTTTAATTAAGTTAAGTTAAGTAATTCTATTATTTGTATTGAATATAATTACTTAGAGTGCCTTTGAGCATATTGTTTTATATCAAGTAGTTATATACCTTATTGTTAGCTCATCTCATTATTATCATTCATACCTACTCATTGTATATATTCCATTGTATTAAATTCCTAAGTTTATTTAAAATCATCATACATATCGTCTATTACTTTATGCATAACTGAATGTGTATGGTGTGACTGTCGGGCTGAGCCTGGGGCCTAAAATCATACCCGTAATTACAATAACTTAGTGGTTACTTATAATACCAATATATACATACACTGTAATAAAATTTTGGACGCAATATGTTGTAATACAGTAATGATTAACGACTTCCTAATAACCAGTAATTGAGCAAGCAGTAAAGACCCGACAATGATCAAGATTTATTGAAAAAAAAGTTTTTCAAACTCTTACCGAAAGCCATTCTTCTGTTACTTTTGCATCGTCTAGAATGTTTTAATTCAACCAAACTCCTAAAATATATATGCATGAAAAATCATTAACGGATTTTTTAGGGAAAGTGCGAATTCTAGAGAAGTTGTCTTCTATAGACGTATGTACATGTACAAGCTTGTTCACCCCATATAAAAAGGTAAGACATTTTTTTCAGGTCAAATCTTGCTTGCAGAATTGCTGAATACGAAACTGATTATGTCACATGCTACATACGAAGCATACACTATTCAAACACTTATATATGTGCATACATTTGTTCGATGTAAAGAAAACGGTTTATTATATTTATTTGTATTTTTCAACTACTTGTAATAGCTTTTTACAAGTTGATAGAGCGTGTACAGTAAGGAATTTTTTTAAAGTGTTTTTAGAGGCCCCCGTAAGGAAAAAAGCCACTATTAGGTTTGTGAAAAGTTTCCGTCTGTTTGTCCATCCGTCTATCCGTGTGTCACAATTGGATTCATATACTAGAAGAGAAATGAGAAATCATATTTCACCATGGCAACGTCTACTTTTTGTTTTATTAAAGCAAACTGTTTAATTTTTTAAATTAATTTTGGAAGCGATTTTTTTCATAAAATAGGCCTACACCTCTTCTACAATACTTAAATGTAAAAATCTTTTTATTATTTAACTTTCCTTCCAAAACATCAAAATAGATTTATTGATGGGGGACATTTTTTTTAACCCTAGCCCTAATCCCAGTAATAGATTCCAAGAAAATACTTAACAGAGGAATAAGAATATAAATTAGGATCTTAATACTAACTACGTAACACACACAAACCAAGTGGTTCAGATCTTGTTCTGTACAAAAACAATAAACCGGACTTCATTTTTGTAACTCTCTTTTCCGCTCCCCTATTTAACAACGCTCGTGTGGAACATTGTCTTGTACGCACCATGTAGCTTAGTGCGAGAATAGAGCTACAACAATATATATATTTATAATTCGGTCGGGGCCGAATATAGCCAAATAGTGAAAAATAGCCGGATATTCGCCCGGAGCAGGAGCCGAATTGTCCACTAGGTGCACTTTTAATTTGGAGCCATTTATTAATACAGTTTGCTCTTTTATTTTATCAGTAAGACAAAAGAATATAATGTCAACACAGTTTTCTGGTTTTTGTAAATTACAGTGCCTTACTTTCATAAGCAAGCATTTTTCGTTTATAAAAGTATCATTATAATAATGGACTACAACATTATTGAATCAGTACAATCTCCTACCCTCCTTTCTATAAATAGTCATGTTAAGAGATAATAAAAGCTGGAGATAATGGTAACCAGTTAAACAAATAACCGTAACTAGTTTCAAGTGCGTGTCACAGATTTGTAAGTTTCCCTGGAAAAAAATAAAAGAGCATAAGAGTTTTATTCTAAGAAAATATTTTCTTGCTTATAAGATCCATACACTGGCAATCATGACACATGCGTAGGTTACCAATTACTTTGATTATTTGTCATTGCTATACTGAGTGCTAGTTATATTCTACTAAGTGAGACAGTATGGTTAGCCTAGGCATTCTATAGAGTGACTAAAACTGCTTTAGGCAGTGATTAAATGTATTTTATTAATAACGTGCATTTCTTGGAATAAAAATTCTATTCGCCAATAATTTAAATAACTTAGTCTTATTCTTCAAAGTGTGGAATATTTTTAATTTCGACTATCTATGTGTGCATACTTTGTGCAGTATAATTTAACTAGGTAAAAAGTTGATACAAAAGATGTTTCATATTGTGTTGTCTGAAAGGTGA
>JADKLZ010058568.1:3621-22561 GCA_021533235.1 Biomphalaria straminea | reverse complement strand
AATCAAGCCCAACACGACTACTTAGAAAGAAGAAGTTGATGGATATAGATAATATTGATAAAATGTTTTGTTGTTTTGATCATGGAAAACTTAAGTCAAGATTCCCGTTTCTGTAGCAATCAGGGTTTTACAGGGTGGGGTCGCTAGCCCTTCGTCAAACCCTCCTCCTTATTTATTATGTTAAACAAGGCTTCAGTGAAATCATTATTTGTCAGAAATATTAATACACATTTTACCATTCAAAAAATACTTATACCCGTATAAAATATAGTCGTCTTTGTAATCAGTTCGATGGGTTTTTCCACACAAAAAAAATAATAATATTTAAACTAATTACAATAAGATATTTTCTCACTTAAATTTTTGTTATTAGTTTGACCTCAATGAGTTTATCCCATCCAGATAAAAATAAAATGAACACAGAATAAAATTACCCAAAAAAAATATTTTTCCCCACTAAATACTATTGGAAGAAAATGTCGAACATGGAGTTAAATGCTTTTTTTTTCTTTTTTTCGAATCATCAACGGTTGTACAAAAAAAGCCAATTTGAGAAACTTATGATAAACAGAATAATTAATTTTACAGCCGTTTTCATGAAATACTTTATCACCCTAGTTTTTAACGTTCACTTTGTCCTATTTTCTGTCCTCCTTGGTGAGGCTTCATCACTTTCTTTTTCCTTCTATGGGTTTCATCAAATCTTATCTTCTTCTTCTTATCTTATATAATACAGACGTTACTTCAAAAAAGAAGATGATTACGTCCTACGCGTCATGCATTCAGTCATGCATATTAACCAGTGACTTAAATTCTGCCAAGTCACTGGTTTTCCTGGCTAGCTCAGGCAATCCTTTCCATGCTCTAATTGGGTAGAAGTCCTAGCATATGGGATGAGGAATGTGCTTTTTTCTTTGTGTCTTTCTTTTTTTTTTATTAAATTTTGTTTTTGAATTTGAAAATTATGGTTCAGTGTTTTATGTATAATTGCTACTTTACTTTTGAGTCTTCTGTCCTGAAGGCTTTCTAAATTTAGTGATTTTACTAAAGGTGCTAATCTAGTCAAATGTGAATATTGATTTGTTATGAATGTCACTGCTCTATTTTGTGTCTGTTCCAGTTTCTTAATCTTTTCTTGAGTTGAGGGGTCCCAACAGAGGATGTATATTCTATTATAGACCTAACCAAGGTTAAATAACATTTTAGTTTTATGTTCTTATTTGATTTATAGAAATTTCTTTTAATAAACCCTAATGCTTTGTTTGATTTTTTAAAAATTGTTTCATCAATAATGGGATTCCATGACTGTTTTTCATTTATTATATAGGTGTTTTGCGTTTTTAGTCTGTGTTAATGGTTTACCATGAATAAAATAAGTGGAATTAATTTGTTTTAGTTTTTTTGTTACTCTCAATAATTGATTTTTTTCTGGTAAGCTTCAGAGGTCTCATTGCGTTTTTGTTAAACATAAGAGTCTATATGTAGAAATGAAAAAGTTGAAAATACAATAAGACTCATACAAATATAACAAATAGACTTTTCTTAGTTTTATCAGAAGATTTTTTAAATTTATCATTTCATTTTATAAGTTAAGACAACTGATTAGACCATTATTATAATAATTATTACAAATAAGAGAATCGGTTCATGAAATGCTTTGATTTTTTTTTGCTTTTACGTGTAGACAGTTTTACTCGCTTAATGTTTCCGTGTCTTTACAATATTATATCAATTCACTATGTCTGTTTGAAGTGTGCATACGTTATTTCTCCCACCCCTTATTTCGGATCAAGCTGAAATTTTGCACAATTATCTCTTTTACCTAAAAAAAAAACAAACAAGAATCAATAAAACAAATTAACCAATTAGTATATTAACTATTAGTTATTCATATGTTTTGTTTGGTATCTTAAACAAGAGAAAGAAATTGTGCTTGACTGAAGTTGCGGTATTAGTTGCATTAGTCCCCTTCCTTTATTGGACGCCACTTTAAAGTAAGCAAGAAACAAGAAATAAAGTCTTCTCATAATCACCTCGCAAAGTGATAAATAGGTCAGCTCTAGGAAGCATCTTTTCTGCACCATTTTGGTTCGTCTTCTCATGACATCAAGATGATTGGTGCCGTTCTATGTAACATTCGTATGTTACTGAAATAGGAGAGTCGATGAAATGAAAATTGGATGTTGAATTTTCCAGGAACAGTGGACAGAGCCTTTTTTTTGTAGAAAATAAGACAACATTTTTATTTGTACAGAGAGTGTCTGTTTTGAAGAATATAACAAAAAAGGCATTCTAAAACATACCATTACAAAAATATGGTGGCATTGTTTGTTTGAGCCGCTAAGAAAAGATTGCTAAGTTACGTCTAGAGCTGAGCTATTTGTGAAAATATTTACCAAGAAGAAAAATGAGTCGACTGGCTACAGAGTTGCTCACATTTTAAGAGAAGAAATGAAGCATAAAATTGTGATTGCTAGCAGTGGTGGAATAAAATCGGCATGAAAAAAAAGTTGTAGCTGTCAGCCTTTATGGCATGGCAATTGCAAAACGAGTTGAGGACGCTGGTGAAAATCTCCATTCAAAACTAAATAACAGAGCAGCAGATTTCGAAATGATTACTATTGCCACTGAGAAGTGACACCATCTGGAACTGATTGACTTACAAAGCTCGACTTCCATGCTTGAGAAATTTCAAGCAATATATACAATAGATTTCGAGCGATATTGATAATAGATTTCGAGCAATGCAGGCAATAGATTTCTACGTCTACATAAACCTTGCATATTTCCGAAAACAATTGCTGGGTATAAGCACAATGCTTAAGGCACTTAATTTAATAGAAAAACTTTTTCAATAAGTTTTCTATAAGTAATAAAACTTTTTAAAATGACTTTCTCTATTTCATTTTGTTTATATTTTCGTTAATGAGGCCCACGACAAGAGTGTCGGAACTTAAAATGGCCCGCAGGCCGTATAAGGTTGGGCCTAACTGGTTTAGATAAATGATAGGATTGTCATGCACCGCTTGGAAAAAGACCCCTATTTTCATGCGACTCTAGGAGTGTATATAATAAAAATCTATTAATTATTAGAATAATTTAGTTTTGGTGTCGTTAGGTCTAGGGGAGGGCTTCTCAACCTATGGGTCGCGACCCCCTTGGGGGTCGATTGACGATTTGCCAGAGGTCGCCTAAAACCATTGAAAATATGTATTGTTTTGGTCTATTCTTGTATTACTGTGTTTGTGTGGGTCGCGGCAATGTGAGAGATTGTAAAAAAGGGGTTGCCGAGCTTAAAAGGTTGAGAACCTCTGGTCTAGGGGTTTCCAACGACATGATAGACCAGCAAGCATTACAGGTTGTGAAACAGAACACAGGTGGCATACATTAAAGAAAACGATTACGTAATTTACAAGAAAAATATGTAATGTAATAATGGGTAAAAGTGGGAAGGGGTAATACTGTTAGGCAGAATGAAGACAAACCTAATTAATTAAATCATCATATTGACTGCTGGTGCTAGAAATATGACTGTACCCTATAGTTTATAAGACTTAGCATTACGGCTCTTGCGTTTGGTCTTTGTCCTCTCATACAACTTATCCATCTGCATTGGTGGTGGAGACTGATCTAATCCGTAAGCGTGAGTTTCAGCGTCGGGAGTTGCAAGGTCCAGCTGAAAACTCCAATTGACATTAGCATGGCCAGGTCGCAGTTGCTCGTTCTCTAAATGTGAGGGACGCGGTGGTGGCGGCGTTAAATCAACGATGAAGAGGCAGGCTGCGAGGGCTGACCATTGACCTAAGATGGTAGAGAGTCTCTCCATCAGTCAAGGAGTTATTAGGAGATAAACGATGTCGAACAAGAAGTTCAATACCCAATGAAAGAAATCGTCGAATGTCGTCAAACTAAATCTCCAAGTCAATAAAAATATACTAACATTCTTAAAGTGGACATGATTCAATAATGTCAGTTCTGAAATACATTAACCTTTTTTTTTCCAAATATTTTTTTTTTAAACTATAAACCATGACTATGCACCAAATATCTTCTAGTGCAAAGACAAGGTGTGTTAATCTAAATAGAAATAAGACTCTTTCACACTACATACGTAGCAGCGATGTCTGGCACATTTTAAAAGCTTGTCTGACCTTTCAGTGGTCTAGTAAACATGTAATACTCAACTACGTCACGCTGATAATCTGTCTAGATGTGCGGGTATATCTCCAGAGGTAGAGATGAGCAATCAATGCTAAGCCACGTTTACCTTCTTTTCAACCTTCCACGTCTCGAAGTGTAGGAGGCCGTTGGGAAAATGACTGTATTGAGGATGTGTATACAAACTAATGGATACGTTTGTTCAGAAAGGCCTTACTTTTTAAAAAGAAGGCTCCTAGTTTCCAATCTGAGATGAGGTACTGGTTGACCTGCACTTAATATATATAGCTTTGTGTGCTTCTTTATCCGTTATCTCGTGTAAACATTTTATTGTATTTCAACGTAATTCTATATATCTGCAAAAATCAACTTAGTTTGGTTTATGCCGTAGGGCCAAATGCAGCTTGTTAAATGTGTTTTTAATGATATAGTCGATGGCAAGTAGAAAGAGAAATGGGAATAAGTTTGATAAAATACGCCCTTATCCTACACCCGTCTATAGCCTCCTTCAGTCGAAAGCGACTATGAATCATCTCTTAGAAATGGGATGAATGTCTGGGCATTAGCTGTGGGCTCCACGCAGCTGATGTATCCAAAGGAACAGCAGTGCCGATACAGTTTGGGGTCAGTGTCGTCGCAGGTTCTGCCAGAGTGTAGCACTGGGTGCTGCAAACTGCCTTAAGGTCGCCAGCTCCTGATTTTTCCTCAGGGTTGACTCCTGAAGCCTTTCACATGATTGGGTATATCTGCAAAGCAACGGAGGTTTGAATTCAGAATATTCCTTCTCTTAGGTGGGTAACCAGCCATTGCTAACAAGCCCCACCTGCCCGAAGCTTACAGGTTCAGGCGCCAGTTACTCGCCTTTGCCCCTTCTCCTGTTAGTGAGAACAGTTCCGCCAGACTCAATATCTGAGCCACACGATAAGGCCAGAAGTTGGGCTGGTTGTCAGAGGCTTTTTGAGACGCATGCCATTAGGAAGCATTTTATAGGTAGTGGAGTGCTTACTTCCATTACCACTTCCGGCAATGACAACCTTGCGGAACCGTCTAGATGTTGAAAAGCTCCTTTATTCCAGCATCTATTGAGACACAACAGCTTGGCTTGCTTTAGAGATGTCGCTAAATCGGGACAAATTGTTGCGAGATACCTTATTCCCTTGCTATTATTTCTGAGTGATTCCAATGGACCTTAGAAAACGCTTTTTTGAGATTTACAAAACTGATCAACATCCTTTGTTGGTATTCCAGGCTTTGCTCGATGATGTATCGCAGTAAGAAAAATATTTTCAGTGCTTGTATTGCCTTTTTGGAGACAGCTGAGAAACACTAGCATTGACTAGTATAACGTAAAACCTTTTCCGTAAGGAGCTCTTAAATTATCTAAAATAGAACATGTTGAACTTAATGTTTCTAAATTTTAAAATCTTAAATTTTCAATCTAGGTAATAGCTATCGGTAAAATAGTATGTCGTATGTTATTTAACTAGTGTAATAGTGTAGTAAGCCTCTTCTGGCTTTGTAGAAATGTACTTGAATGTGCACTAGATTTGCTAGTGCGCAATTATTCCAAACTTCTAAGACAGCACATACGTAGAATAATCAATGTACTCCAATGTAGCAGACACAACTTTATTATATAATAAACAAGTAATAATAAAGGCAATTTCAGCCATCACATTGAGATGTAGATACAATAAATCCAAGCATAATATGAAATGAAGACTTCACTATAAGTCCACAAATATTTAAAGTTACATTTTACTCAATAAAAAATATCCTGCTCCTTATCCATAGGAGTCTGGGAAACAACTGACTTCTGTCAGCTGGTAAGCTACTCAGCTCATCAAAAACCTCGTGCAAAAGCACGGACTTATGTGGGGTGATTTCAAATCACTATATATAACAGGGAGTCTCAAACTGGGCAGTGACAACAGGAAAGCTTCAAACAGGAGAAATCTGCAACTTAGATTGCTCCTCTTCTCTCCACAATTGGGATGTCTGTTTTGTTTTACATGTGTACTGTTTTCTGAGGCATCACAAAAGACATCTGGTGTATTGAGCAAACCTGAGATTGTGTCACCAAAGGGAAGAAACCTGAGAGACTGAAAGAACATAAAGAAGGAGTCCACAACAGACAAGTTTTTTTTTTTGAAGTTTCAGTTAGAAGCAGCAAAGCTATAAAGCAGAACCAGATGAACTTTCACATTTGTTTTATGAGCAAATTTTGAAAAATCAGCAGTATTAAAGAGATATTTTGAAGCGTGTAGCAGCAGCTATTTAGTACTCAGCAAAAACAAACTGAAGCTTATGTTGTCACAACGAAAAACTGAATTCACAAAATAACAAAAATCACAAAATCCTGGGAACTTCCAATCATTTTTGAAAATTTTTGCACAATTTGATGAAGTTGCGAAACATCACTTAATAGAATTCGACTTTTTTCCAATTCAACCCAGATTTCCTGAGCCCAAATCAAAATAGTTAAGAAAAAACTACAAAAGTCTGGACTGCCAATCCTGCTGATGCTTTATGCAAAATGATGAGAAACTGACAAAACTGATCACCCGATCCATCGAAAGAGCAAACGAAGGTAGGGCATGCTATGGATTTGATTATCTGAAATTAAAACAAACAGAAGAAAGAGGTCAATCCCTCGGGTCCCCAAATCCCTAGCTTTGCCCCATGGTATGTGTCGCCCCTCCCACCTGGTACAACCCTTTTTCATTTTATATTTACTAATGATAAATAGGGGTGGACAAATTACAACACGCGGGCTACAGAGTTTGTGTTTGTTTTGTTATTTTTGTTGCGGCTCGTGGCCACCTACCGAAATCAGGAGTGCCCACAGATTAAACATGGAAAAAATAATATATTACAATTAAAAAATTTTAAATATCTTCTTATCATTTATAATTTAATCACTAAATCTTGTTTTAATTCCTCAATTGGTAATGTGAAAAAAAAAGTTGTTTAATACAATGTACATGTATGATGTAGATTAAAAAACAGCTTGCGTTTTTTTTTCTGTGTTGAAAATATAAATTTCAAATTATATGTGTGTGTGTGTGTGTGTGTGAGTGTGTCCCATTTCTTAAAATGATATTAATGCGGCAACTGCTATACTGATAATCAATTTATACATTAACATTTCTTTTTAACGGGATAATGAGAAGAATAAAATGGTAAGGCTCTTATACCCAACTAGTATGAACAATTCAAATTCGCATTAAATGTCTAACATAGCACATGCCATTGATAAGAAGTATCAGGGTTCAAAGTTCATAATTTTGAACACAAAAGCAAGTAGCTACTGCCGCTAACAGTATACATATAAATATACATATTAGCAGGGGCGGCCCTAGCAGTGCGCGGGGCCCTGGGCGAGCGTCATGTGCGGGGCCCCTAGCCGTAAAGGTAGACTATATATATATATATATACCACATCTCGCTAACGGGCTAATCCTTCTCTAATGCTGCAACAATAACAATACAGTATGTTCGCCTCAAAGCTGTGGGCCTTATTTTTGTAACAAAACATAGAACATTACGTAGGGTACTGCTGGTTTACTATTGGCCGCCGAAGTACATTATATACTGTATTTTAATTGTTCTGCATCAATAGATGAAAATTAAAATACTAATATAATGTCGCCTCTCTCACTCTGCTAATTGAAGCCAATAGGATGTTCTTTAAGAATAAAGTGTTCTATAGGAGCTACAGTGGTCCATTCACTTCCGAAGACACGACTTTTTCGGAAAGGCTGTATCACGTTTTTTTTAAAAATAATGTATAAAAACAAGGTTACAAGGACAGTTTGTGTGGAAACACAAACTCAAAATCTGCCCCTGAAGTGGTCCACCCAGACAGGTAAAAAAGAAGGTTTCAATATTTTCAGAAAGAACATCAGAATGAAATTCTATCAATGACAAATAAATGACAGTAGAATGGAGAAAGAAGGTTGACAGATCTTGTGTAGTGCCCCAGTGAAGTTTATCAATTACTCTACCACATTATGACACGTGATATGAAAAACTACTTATTAAATGTTGTTTTAAATTATGTCCAACTTATATGCATACTAAATAGATTTTTTCTGTGTAAATGTAGTAGGTAGTATAACAAAACTTACTTAACTTAGCAATACTAATGTAAAAAAAATTGAAAAAAAAAAACGTTTTCATATAAACCTGTTTAAAATGGGTAATCAATTTTCACTTATATTACAGAGCTTTCGGTGTTTGTTAACATTAAAAATGGATAGTTGTAAAAGTGATGTATTTTTCTGAAAGAAACTGCTTGCATAAGTGATTTAAAAATTAGATTTTTCGGTTTTAGAAAAAAAAAGTAGCCATTGCATCAGAACTTTGAATGGTCTTAAATATTATGATGTCGGATTTTCACTAACTTTTCTAGTTTACGAGATCTAAACGCAACGGATGGACGGACAGACATTCCACACAAAACTAATAGCGTCTTTTCCCCTTTCTGGGACCGCTAAAAATACTCCCGCGTTTTGTTTTGTTTTTTTTTTTTGTTTTTTTAACACGTTCACACAGTAGTCAATTGGAAAAAGAAAACTTAATATGTCATGATGGAAGCTGATTTGCCTAAATAACTGTATAAGCACACCAACTGGTGATACTGTTTATATCCGAAAAATATTATACGTTTATGAAATTAAACAACTTACTGCTAAAAGCTGACCTTTGCGTGCGGTCTTAGAACGTATCACCAGCGACAGTCGAGAATACACCGTACAATTGTTTAGTTATTTTCAGTGCTTTTTTACAAAAAAAAAATAAATAAATGATTTTCCTAATTTTTTAACTATTAATAAATTAATAATAAACGCTAAAATTCAAGAAAATTAATATTTTTTCCCCACATTGAAAAAAGTGAAGTACGCCGTACGACGTGACAGTAAAAAAAGCACTGATTATTTTCATTAAATAATCAATTGGTCAAAAGTTCCATTATTGTTACTACAAATGTATTTTTCATATACAATATTTCATAATGCAAATATAGTTCAAACTTTATCACTACGCATTTTCCAAATAAAATCCGATTAGACGTCGAAACGATTAGGTTATGTTGCGTCTACTTATGTGTTTTTATTGTGAACGTTAAACGATGATAGCCTCTAAGACTCGGCTGTCTTTACCGAAACAAAACGGTATTTCGAAATAAAGAATGTAATCTTAAATAGCAATTGGTATATTTGGTATACTGGGAAAATATTGAGTAACAAGTCCTTGTTTATGACCACTCATTTAGTTTTCGAAGTTGGTGACAATAAAATCTCCCAGCGCGGGGCCCCCCTCAGGCGCGGGGCCTGGGGCGGTTGCCCCAGTTGCCACCCCCTAAGACCGCTACTGCATATTAGGTCTATCTTAGCTAATCAGCACAGTAACCCCGAAACCTTTTGTTGAGGACACTTCAGCAAAAGCTCTGATTCGTTGGCCATTATCTTCAAGGAGCACATCACATTGGGTCGATGTCTCATTGAGATGGATAGGCTCGTGTCGTCAACTGGCATTTTTATTGTCAGCGCAAAAATGAAGATAATTTATGGGCTTACAAAAATAATATGAGATCCCCAAGGTGATGGGGAGCGCCATCAATGGTCGACTAAATTTCTAATAAAATGAGGTGGGAGGGGTGGAATAATATTTTTTTTTAATTATTTTTTTTTACGATTATACTTGTCATTACGTTTCGATACTATTTAGAACTTTGCTTGAATATTCCTTATCTATGGCCAGTCGGGGCAACTGCTGTAATTCTTTGTTATGGAATTCTGTGGATTATATAATTCCTCATATTTAGTCTTAGACTTTACTTTGTAAACTGGAGAATTACAAAAGAAAGCTTAAAGCATCAGGTGAAGAAATAAGATGAAACCCAATCCTATACGGTTCCAATTGCTTCCTTTTAGGAGTTCTCGCATGATAGAGGCTCAATTCTATTGTAAATACAAGTTTACAGTTCACCTGTGAATAAACTGACAGGAGGCAAATGATAATTACAAATGAGAAGTTTTAAAAAATATTTATTGTTTGTTTTTCTTTATAAATATTTCATTATTCGTACGTACATAAAATAAAAATATTACATTCTATTGTAATGTAATTATACAAGATACTGAATCTGCCATCATTGCATAGTTGAGTCATTGGGATAGTAAATAATACCTGTACATAAATGACAGTCAGTATAATTATCCCGGCATTCTCTTTTACATTGAACCTCAAAAACTCCTTATCATTGCTAAGTTATATTACACATAAAATAATAATAAACTGCATTTTGTTATGATTTATGTACATTCTTAATGTTATCATCTAATTATTGAGTTGTTAGTTTAAGGTTTACATCTTCCAACAAATCTTGGGTATGCACAGACCTCTCGGATGTGGTATCTGTTAAGGATCCAACACAGGAATCTCTCCAGTCCTAGGCCATAACCACCATGGGGACACGTGCCATATTTTCTCTGAGCAATCAGTAAATAAAAAAAATCTATAAGTTTAGAGTGCATATAAGGAATGATTAAATGATATGTGAGTAAAAATACTCTATTTCAATATGACCATTGGTGGTTAAATAACGACAAACATAAAACGAAAGTACAACAATTTATGATAAATGATACTGCATCTCAGAGAATGCAATGTTAACACTGAACGTGTAGCACTCAATGGACTGAAAAAGTAGCAGTAGTAGAGCCTCTTGTTTCCTTTGATTATTTAAATTATTGGGGGATTTTCTAGATAATTTTTTTTCGTAATTTCTTCTTTGTTTAGTGTTTTTAGCAGCCCCTTAAGTGGAAAAGCCTCTATTAGATGAGTAAACTGTCCGTGTGTCACAGTCAGATCTTATCTTCTTATCTTATATAATACAGACGTTACTTCAAAAAAGAAGAAGATCACGTCCTACCCGCGATGCATTCAGTCATGCATATTAAAAAATGACCTAAATTCTGCCAAGTCACTGGCTTTCATGGCTAGCTCAGGCAACTCATTCCATGCTCTAATAGCACTAGGGAAAAAGGAGCATTTGTAAAAATGTGTCCTAGCATATGGAACGATATATTTTCCTTAATCTTTGTTTCTTTCTCAGTATTTTATTAAATTTTGTTTTTGGATTTGAAAATTATGGTTATGTTTTGTGTATAATTGCTACTTTACTCTTAAGTCTTCTATCCTGAAGGCTTTCTAAATTTAGTGATTTTACTAAAGGTGTTACTCTAGTCAAATGTGATTATTCGTTTGTTATGAATCTCACTGCTCTATTTTGTGTCTGTTTTCAAATACTAAAAGAGATGAAAAAAAAATCATATTTCATCATGTCTCGTGGTTTGCAAAGTTTAGATGTAAACCATTTTGCTTTTAAAAAATTAATTATTTAAGTGATTCTAAAACAATACATAAGTGAAGGTAGATTATGTTAACGGTATGCTTACAAAGAAAGACATATTTTTTTATATTTTCAGTATCATCTATATTGCTGTAACGGAACTGTGATGAGGAGTACAACACGTGACACAGAGCATGCACGCCAAGGAGGAGACAATAAACCAAAGAATAAACACTATAGTTGAGCGGATGAAGGGCTACGCTGTTGAAAAGGTCATTACAGAAAAAAGACTCAAGTCTAAGATGAACTGACCAAGTCGCTGGAGATTGATGTGAAGTCATTTATACCCAATGACTTCTTGAAGATAAAACCTCCAGTTTTTGATGGTTCAGTGGCCTGATCCGTCTACATGTGACGGTTTGACGCGGAGGCCAAAGTTTACAAATGGGAAAAAGTTGAAGGGAAAGCGACAGCCTTTGTATTAGTCTTGAAAGGAAAAGTTTATCTTCAACTCTGAAGGAATTTTACAAAAATTTTACGAACAAAACATTTTGTTTACAACAGAGGGTAAGAGGATCATAGGAAAGCAGGGACTGGTCTTATCTTAGTCGAGATGAATAATAATTTCTTTCCCATGTTCAATACCAAACAAAATAATTAACTACCAATAATGAACTAACTAATAGGTTATTATTGTTATTCATTCTTGTTTTTGGGGGTACAAGAAATAATTGTGCAAAGTTTCAACTTTGTTTATTGTTTAAAAGCGGCCCACGTAAGTGGAAAAGCTTGTATTAGATGAGTAAACTGTTCGTGTGTCACACTCAGTACAAAAATCGTTCCGATCACTCTTTTTCGTCATTACAAAAATGTTTTTTAAAATGAGTTCGGGCAAATAACTTTCCTTAACAAATTATTCAACCCAAGCGAGGCTCCGTCAGCTGGTACTTGAAACGTAAAATACTGCAAATATGAGCATGGTAAAACAATGACAAAGCCTTTTCCCTAACAGTAGAGGAGGACATTTACTTAGTAATCGTAATCTTTTTGACCTTTTTTGTGATATCATCATTATTATATTTTTTAAAAAGTTAAAAAGTTAGCTATCAACATAACAACAGTAATCTACTTTAGGAGATGCCCCCCCACCCAAAAAAAAAATTAAAATATAATAATATAATAAGGAATTAATCATTTGACCTTCAGTGAAACATTAAATTTATTACTACTAAAATTGAGGAGCACTTACTAGTTATTCAAAACATATTCCATTACAATTTAAATAAATCACAATAAATCTATTTATTAACACACATTTACCTGATCAATGTACCAGTAATATGGTTTCGTGTCAATGCCTTCTCTTTTAAAACCTTCTTCCAGCTCATCTTGTTGCCAGATTCTCATAGAGCCTCCAACTATCTCGCCCACATTGGGCATTAGAAGATCAGTCTGCAAGTGATGAGCATTGGAACAGTTTTAGAGTAGATGTAACTTTAGGCATGAGTAACAAGACTAAACCTGAATTCTTTAACAAAGTAAATGACGATTAAAGTAAAAAAAGAAAGACTTAAACTCGACACTTCAATCAATACAACTTGAATACGATGAATGAAAGTTAACTTACGGACTCAGTCAATCTAGTGTCATCGTGACATCGCTGCATGTAAAACGATTTCAGAGTTGCAGGGAATCGACAAAGAAAGATTGGCTCATTAATTGCGTCAGTCATTTTACGTTCAGGGGCTTCTGGGATATCCTAAACCAATAAAAACAAATTTCAAGCTAGATGATATATTGTTTAGAGTATCTAAGAAACACATTTCAAGCTAGATGAAATATTGTTTAGAGTATCTAAGAGTATTTCTAAATAACAATTAGTCTGTGGCATTTTATGTTTTGATTGATCAACTTTTTCAATCTTTGATACAAAACTGTAGCATTTTCGACTTTCTTTATGATTCTGGTGTGTACATCATCTGCAATCCATGAGCCTTCCTCATTGCTCACTCTCCATGGGGATCTATCTAGCAGTGGCGTAGCTAGGGGGGGTTAGGAGGGGGGAGAATTTGAAAATCCTCCGGGCCCCCACTTGAGGCCACAAATGAGTGTTTTTTTTACATAAAAAATTAAATTAAGTATTACGCAAAATGTAGGGGCCCCCAAAGAGGTCAGTCCCCCCGGGCCCCCAAACGATGGAAAATTTCTAGCTACGCCCCTGCTATCTAATCTCTTTTTTTCCCCAGCTGTTAGTGTCAATTTTGAAAATCTTTATGTATACATCAGTATACCTTTAAGAGCTATCCTGCCTTCAGTTAGATCCCCATGCAGAATGTCTTGTGAAGGTCGACCTACTGGCATTCTGAGAACATGGCCAAGCCAGGCAAGGCGTCTACTGTTGATAACAGCCTGGGTGTCCTAACACGCTGCTATTTGCGGTACTTTTTATTTAATTTTTTTTTATCTTGCTACCTTATAGTAAGAATCCTTTTAATGCATTGAAGGTGGATGATATTCAACTTTTTTGTCCTCCCAAGAGTATGTGTTATGGTGTTTGTGTATGTGTGTGTATGTGTTTTATGGGGATGGTGAGAAGAATTGCGCTATTATTTGTGAATGATGCAAGATAATGTAAACTGTCGTCAGCTGTCTTGGTTAGGTCAAACGACCCCACAATGCCAGAGCGAAAAAACTTGTTTTGTAGTGAGCTAGATTTTCTAAAATACAATTTTTATATTATGACTGAAGTCTACAACATTTATTTCATTTCATTTCTTTTTCAGTTTGTCCATATTGTAATAAAAGTTTTATATAGTATTGCTCACAAAGAAGTTATTCAGGGTTTTTTTCAAGTTTATAACATGTATCATGCAATCAAGTCATTCTATCAAAAATAACTAAGATCCAAACTATAGTGATTATGATCCATGTTTCAGTACGAATATAAATATATAAGCAAACATCATATTTAAACCTTGACGTAATAGTAATTTTGATTATTGTGAATTATCAACCACTATAGTTAGAGATATAAGAAGACCGAAAAACTACATAATGTTAGACACGTTTTAGTATAAACTATACATTACAAACTAATTGATGGTTGCTTAAACTTACATCACCAAACTTATAAGTCGTACCATCCTCTTTATAGATCTCATGCTCTTCCAGCCATTCTATAGCATCAGTGTAGTTCATTCTTTTAAAAGGTCTTTTGGGTGGTTTAAAGTCCTGGGGGAAAATAAGCAATGTTCTTTCATATTTCTGTCATAATTCTATTCAATTTTAATCAATTTTAAATAACAATGCTATTGCTCTCATATTTTTTTTATTATACTTATACATTTAAGGGCTTGAGCATTATGTGGATCTGATGTCTCTTAGATGTTAGATTTAGAAATGAGCTATACAGTCTACTTACTGGGTTAAGTTCAAAGACAACCTTTCCCCAAGGAGATTTCAGTATCCTGTCAACTGTGTCACATACAAGATCTTCAATTTTGTCAAGCAGTTCATCGTAGGAGATGAAAGGACATTCTGCTTCAATGTGAGTGTATCTGTAAAGTATTGAGACTATTTGTGCGATATAGAATGAACGAAAATAATGAAAGAGAGAAGGCATTGAAAAGATCAAAATAATAAGAACACAATATTAGTAATAAGTAATATTGTAATTTATTATATTATTAATTTATTTATATTTTTATATATATTATTTATTTATTGTTATATTATTTATTTATTATGACTAAGAAACAAGATAAGTATAATATAACAAAATAGAAACTCGCAAAACAATATCCTCAAGACCCACGCGATTTAGTAAGAAGGCTGGATGCATAGTTATAATTAAATGAAGGCAGAAACGTAGTAGATTCTCATAGTGACAAAGTACCAAGGATTTTGGTTCAGACTAGCTGATAGTTAGGCTTTAATTTTCATGTTTTCTAAGTTCTAGATGCTCTTCCAGAAAAGAAGATTATAACATTCTACCCTAAGTCCCATACAGGACGGCAAAGATATGAGAGGGAATAACTTGCAGCATAGACACAGATCTACATTCTACAACATCTAGTAGTTATTGAGAAATTACAAACTCCGCTAAGTGGCGTCGTGTCTTGGACAGCTCGGCTCTATAAGACTGGGCCATACTAAAAACATCTCCCATTGAAGGAATCACAGTTTCTAAATACAGCTGGGAACTCTGTGTCAGGAAGGCCTGAAAAGAAAAAAAAAAGTTGTATTTATTTATATTACTTCAAAGTAAACTTTGTATTTATGTTTTAAAATAGTTGTTGATCAGCTTTTCAGATATAGTTAAGCTCTTTCAGCATGGTGCAGAAGAATGGGGTGTGTGCAGGGCCGATTTAACCGATTGCTCCTAATTGGGCACGGTGCCCCGCAATTGACATTAAGCTTATCACTTATCAGCTTATCAGTCATGGTTCTTGTCACAGGCTTTTAAAGATGTAGGACTTAAGGGGTTAACATACTTAGTGTATCGTACGACTGACGTAACTTGAATAAACCCACTTGCTGCTATTGCGTTTCTGTTGCTTCCTATGCATGCTGCATAACAAATGTTGATATAATGATCTAATTAATAGTAATAATTGTTATTGTAAAAAATATTAGAAGAGGGGCCTCACAAGCATCCATTAAATTCGTACCGCGATTCGTAAGGCCGGCGCTGGGAGTGTGCTCAATGGAAAGATCACGATGACTTAATTTCGCTTAACTAATCCTCACATGCCCATTCTACTTTAAAAGGAGCTATTTTTTTAGACAAATAAGATCATGATAGCTCTATCTTTTGTGTCATTCACTTCTGTCAGATGTTGTAATTAGAATCAGTTTAATTAACGACTTTATATTCTCATTAACAAAATGTTAGCCTACTTCAAGTATTTAGAATTAGATTTAAAATTCATTATTTTAACTAACAGAATAGCATTTAAATATATTCATTATATCAGTTGTTTTTGCCTTCAAGGACCTGTACATAACAAACGAATTATAGATTAGAAATAAAAATAGGCCTACTTCACTGACCTCTTCACCAAAGTAATTCATTTTGAATAGTGTCGATCCCCCTTCCACTTGTGTCTGTACTAATGTTGGTGGTGTCAGCTCAAAGTAGCCACGATCAAAGAAATGTTCTCGGAAACATTGAGTAATGATTGATCTCATCTTTAGAACTTTGGAAGTCTAGGAAAAAATAGGGAACGATTCATTCATGACCTGAATTACCTTACAATTAGAATTAGTGAAACAGTCAACAGTAATATTAACAAGTAGGCTTATCATTTTCTCCCTGATATGTGCTTACATTAAATAATATTATTAAAATATTAACTAAACTATTTGTAGGCTTAAAGTGAACGTTAACACTACTAAAGACATTGGGAGCTCCACATAACATGCACATAACATTTGATTGATTTTGTCTAGATTTAAAGGCTTATGACAACACATTTTAGTTTGTTTCAATACTTGTGCTGACTTTGCTGTATATGTTCTTTGGCTGGGCCTCTAGAACGCATAGAGAAACTTTTTAGTTACAATTAGTTAAACAAAGGGAGACCAATGACTATTTTGGATTTGTAAGAATTGAGCCCAATATCATCCGTGTGTACTGCAAGCGTTGAAAGTGCATCTTACATTTTCTCCTCTGATCACCATGTGTCTGTTGTCCATCTGTACATCTGCATGTGCCTCCTGAAATGACACAGAGTAATGTCAGTACGACCCACGTGTATCTGATATAGATGAAGGTGTTTTTTCTAGGTTTCGGTTTATAAGTACTAACACTTTAAAATTAAATCTCCACTAAAGAGTTTTTGAATGTATATAATCACCTCATTCAGGATAGTGTCTATGCCACCTGCAGGTGATGTGCCGATCAACTCCCAGAAATCAACACACAGCTCATGACCATCAACTGCCTGATACATTGGAACATATATTTGTTTTTATAATTCATTGTGTGCACCATTATATTGTTTACATATATTATAACATTAGATATGTTTGTTGTTGTTTTCTAAGCTTGGCTATAACAAGACTCTGAGTGCATTCTGACAATCAAAGAAGGCGTATTACTTATCAAGACAAATTCACTGGTTCGTTTACCATGTTAAAAGTTTCTCTCTGCCACTTACCGTTTTCCCAGTTGGCACCTCATGGATGGTACCATACACAGCTACAGAGGACTCTGTTGATAATGTTAAAGCCTCGTAAGTGTGACACTGTTTAGAAAAACAATAAAGTCTTTGTTTCAACATTGTGTAAGTTGAATCACATGGCCAAGCTAATTTCGTTTTTTTTTTATTCTTGTAACTAATCAATCAGACACAGTACAATAGAGAGGTTAAAAGTGAGGATTTTGACGATTTTTTAAAACAATATGAAAGAGAAATAAGCAATTAGACAAAATTAATTTTTGTGGGACCTGAGAATTAATTAATGAAATATATATGTATAATACGTCAAATAAACCAGAACAAAGAAGATAGGGGATAACCTTTTACATTTAGTATTAGTTAAGCTTTAGTCCTTTCTTCACAAAATCACTTCCCTTTAACGTTAAGTTGTAAGTTATAGTCTAAACATCGACATCAATGAGAAGATTTTTTTTAAAAGAACGACACTTATTGTGTAGATAAAGTTGTACCATATTAAGTTGAAGTTATTACCAAAACATCTGTAAATACAGCTTGCAGAAAGCCAGTGCCGTCTCTCAACACTACAAACATGAGATTTTTACCTAAAATACAAACAAAATTAACATCGTATAATTAGCACAAGGATATTCATATGAAGGCTACACTGCTATGTAATGTTAAATTCAGTTTTGTAAAAAAAATGTTTTGGTTTGTTTTTCCCTTATTTAGATGTAAATATTTCTATGTTTATTAATATCAACAAGAAAAGAAATAATTCTTTAATGTTACCCTCAAGAATTTATCAGAACACATAACTGAAGCCTGTATTTAATGAAATATTACATAGTTCTCAAAGTAATGGACAAAATGTCTATGTCTATTTATTTATTCAACTCCGTTATGAATACAGAAAAAGATTGGAGTTGAGTGCGTGAATTGAACTCCCACTGACGGTGACTGGTGCGTGTTGAATTATTATAACCGTAAGCCAGTGTTTTCATTGTATGGCCAATTAGCTTTTTACTCATTTATTTTTTCGAAAAATATTCATAACTGTTGAATATCTAAGAAAAATGTTTACTTGTTTTTCGAAATCCGTGTTCATTCACCCATTATCCACCAATCCATTATCCACCAATCCATTATCCTCCAACACAGTATCAACCAACCCAGTATCCACCAACCAAGTATCAACCAACCCAATATTCACCAACCTATTTTCCACCAACCGAATATCAACCAACACAGTATCCACCAA
>JADKLZ010058381.1:22091-42205 GCA_021533235.1 Biomphalaria straminea | reverse complement strand
ATATAGACTTACAAGCCTGGAGCTCCAAGGTAAACAGAGTCATATAGACTTACAAGCCTGGAGCTCCAGAGTAAACAGAGTAATATAGTCATTCATTTTAATATTAAATTTGAATTTGAAAAAAGTATTGGATATAGCAGTTTTTTTTAATCATCTTTAAATCATGATTTAAATTGTTGTTTTTTTTAGCTAAAAATATTGCTTAAATAGAAAGTTTTTTTGTAATTACTTAAAAAATTATATATTTTAACAGTCCTTCTGCTTTCTTAAGCGTACTTTATGCTATTGCTATATGTTTAAACATAATTATTAATTATTCATGTACCGACATTACTGTAGATGATATTACATTAATTTTGAATGCCTTATCCTTAAAGGGCGCATTAACAAACCTAAACAAAGAACTACATCTTATGGACTATCAAACAATTAATTTCCTCTTCTCAATTAACTAACCCTATCTGTTGATGTGACCGTGATAGAACATGAACAAGACGTTTTCGCTAACATACATGTTTATTCAAAAGCATTATATTGATATAAATGAATTCTGATGCTCTTTCTAACGATATTGATATCTACTTTTTTACCTGCCTGGGTGGACCACTTCCGGGGCCGATTTGGAGTTTGTGTTTCCACACAAACTGTCTTTGTAAACTTGTTACACTCGTCTTTCATTCTAGTGGCCTTGTTTGACTTATATCTAGTAATACTGAAACTTAGGCCCACAGACCGCTCGTAATATCTGGCTAATATATATATATATATATATATATATATATATATATATATACACACACACACAGATCGCTTGTAATATCTGGCTAGCATATATACACACACACATATAGTGAGAAGCAGATGACGTTTCTGTATCATTTTACAATTCCTCTATTCAGTTCGCACATTCATAGGTGAAAACAGATGTCTGGATACGTGCTCCCAAATGATTATTCTAGAAATTTGAAAAGCTGTTAGGTAAACGGATTATATTTGTTAATTATTGTTTGATCGCTTGATACCACTTTAGTACATTTAATTGTGATACTGCACAAATCCAATACAAAGAAAATAATTCAATAAACATACTTAAGAGAATGTTTAAGACTTTGAATTATGTTTATTATTAACAATGGGGATGATTGTCATTTCTTTAAATCCGTCGATATTAACCAGCAATCTATTTACTCTGTCTGGCTACTATGTCTGTCGCTGCTTTTTACTGTCAGTAAAGTCAATGCACAATATTTCACACTATTTAAAATTACATAACGCTTTTTTCTGTCTTCAGTGTCAATGAAATACAAAAGTCCAATATCATATATTTAGACGTTACCATAATTCTTTCTTTTTTTTTTAATTAGCCAATTTATATTTAACTAGGTCTATAAACGAAAACAAATACGGTTGTGGGTCTTTGCCCAGTGTAGAATTGTACTAGGGGTCACGGCACTAAAAAGTTTGAGAAGCGCTGCTCTAAGTGAACAAGGCTAAGTTACTTATAAAATAGTGTCCATCAGATACACTAACAAGCGGATTCTTTAGGTAGACGATATAAACGAATTGTTATTAGTGGAGACTTATTTGGGAAAAATGCAGTCTTGGTTATTGCTTCTGAGTCTCCACAAGAAAGCCCCCACCCCTACTAAATATATTTTTAAACTTCTGACGGGTCAGCAAATTTCAATTGTTGTTATATATATTTAATCATCGCTTTAAAAAAAGTGAACATTATACTTTTTAAAACGTTTTTATAGTTACTAAAAATATAAGTTTAAATTTATATAAAATTTAAAGTATCACTTACGTACTCCAATACTTTAAAGCTCTTAAATCGATTTATAACGCCTTCAAATGAAAGGCTTCTGAAAGGTGTCTTGCAATGCTCAATCATCAAAGCAATCTTTAAAGATCTACATCTTCGAGGGATTAAGGATCCATAAAAATGTATAGTTACTATAAATATATGTTTAAATTATGTAGAATTTAAAATACCTTGTATAGGCTATGAAATTTCAAAGCTTTTAAATTCAATTTTTAACGCCTTCAAATAAAATGCTTCTGAATGATGTCTTGCAATGCTCAATCAGCAAAGCAATCTCTAACAATATATATTTTCGAGGGATCAAGGGTCTATAAAAAGGTCCAGAATAATTTTCCCCCTCTCTTCCCGTAGGCCCGGGGTCGGCAAAATGTGGATCGTGAGCCACATGCGGCTCTTTAGATGTTAAGCTGTGGCTCTTTAGTTGCATACGCGAATATCAATTATTTTATAGAAAAAAAATCGGTCTGATTCTATTAACGAGTATAAGGGAACCGATTCTAACTCTCAGCCACCTGTACTGGCTTTTCAGCGCACCCGCCCCATGTCTTGAAATGTAACATATTTGCAGGTGCTAGATATTTAACATTTGTCTGCCTTGTGACTTTATATATATGTTATGAAAATTATATGTTGTCGTTCTTATGTTTGTATGTGCTTATAACTAGACCGTAAAAATGTGTTCACAAAATGTGTGTTATGTGTTAAAGTCATACTTAGCTGACATGGTTTGAAGAACTAAAGAAAACTTTAAAAAAATAAGTCAGCCGGTAGACAATGGCTTTGTTTGCATAACGGGCGGAAAGATTGTAGGTCGCAACTGGGTTTGAGTCGTCACGTGAAACGATGATTCCTCCAGAATGTAGTAAATAATTACGGACAGAAAGAGTTAATGTTCGCAATGGAAGACATTGTTATTATTATTATCATCTGAAATAAACTTTCTTATTAGATGGTTTCATAGCATCATGACTTTGTTACATAATAGACACATAGACAATGAAGAAAGGAATGAAACCACATTTGAAATAGTGAACACTTTCCTGTCTACATTTCTTTTTAGATTCAGTCATGTCTCACTAAGACACAATTAAGATATTTATTTCACTAAGACAAAATTAAGATATGTGTTTCACTAAGACACAATTAAGATATGTGTTTCACTAAGACACAATTAAGATATTTGTTTCAATAAGACACACTTAAAATATTTGTTTCGCTAAGACACAATTAGGATATTTGTTTCGCTAAGACACAATTAATATATGTGTTTCACTACGACACAATTAAGATATTTGTTTCATTAAGACACAATAAAACTATTTGTTTTACTAAGACACAATTAAGATATGTGTTTCACTAAGACACAATTAAGATATTTGTTTCAATAAGACACACTTAAGATATGAGTTTCACTAAGACACAATTAAGATAATTGTTTTGCTAAGACACAATTAATATATGTGTTTCACTACGACACAATTAAGATATTTGTTTCATTAAGACACAATAAAAATATTTGTTTTACTAAGACACAATTAAGATATGTGTTTCACTAAGACACAATTAAGAAATTTGTTTCACTCACTGTGACTAGGCCGCACGAGAGAGATTTTGAAAACATGGGTTTCGGCTCTTGAAGAAAAGTGTGCCATACCGAAAATGGCCGGCTCCTCTATTACCAAAGCGAATACCAACTTAATCCACAATATATGTGGACAGGAGTGTCTCTTCAAAATAGGACTCAACAATCATATAAAAATAATATAATATAAAATATTTTTATTGATATTTATTTATTATTATTTTATTTGGGGGGGGGGTCTTAAGTCTAAGTAAATATAAACAGTTCACAATTTCAAGATAAGTACCTGATTTCTGATAGTAAATAAATGAAGGAAATAAAAACATGATTGAGTTTCAGAATTATTAAATCATAGAATCTCTGTTTAAATATATTGCAGGACGTAATTCATAAGTTTTTCAAGGTACAAGAAAAGACAACTGGAATTTTATTCTTAAAGTTATTAATTATCAGTTATTTCCCTTGATAAATATATAGCCGCAACTTCTAAAAGAACTAATGATATAAATATGAAAGAAAACACTAGATTTACTTTCTTCTAATTTTCAATTCATTTTTTGTTTGTTTTTATATAAAATGTTTAATAAATTTAAAATTACAATTTAAATAAAAAAAAATAAAAAAAACATTCTAGATCTAATAGGTTGTTTACTGCAAATCTACTGACATTGCCTTACTTTACCTATCCCTTAGTCTAGTGGACCTTTGGGGCACCAAGTAAGATCCGTCGACATATTAATAGTTAAAATAAATTGTACGTGTCACGTGTTTATTTTGTTTGTTTGACTCGAAGAACCTGATGAGATAGGCCTACACTTGTGACATATGCAGGTTCGGAAGTGCCTTGATTATTATTCAAACACTTTAATAACCAATGAAGTAACAAAGTGCTAATATGATTTTCTTGAGTTTCCAATACTTTAAACACAAACTTGAAACAATAAATGTATGTACAAACGACATATTCAACGATTTCAGTGAAAATTATCAAGAATATCGGTAAATTTTTACTTTAAAACTAGCGACGTATAAGTCTAACTTTCTAGCTCTCTGAAAGTCTATCTCCCTGTCCCAAGCTACTACTCCTACTTTGATATCTTTCCTTGGAATAAAGAACCGTGACATCTCAATACCCTTCCTTGACTCCTTGACATGTTTAAATTTCATTTTCCTTTCAATTGGTTTTGTAATTTACCCATTGTTATTTATGTTTCCCCTCTGTAGTAATTGAACTATGTTTTAGTCGCCTTTCTGGCATCTAAGCGTGGGTACGCTGACCTGGTTTGACCTAGGTAAACTGTCCTCATCTTGTGAACAATAAGGTGTCAACTGGGACGTGAGTGTCACGCGGGGCGTGACAATAACTAAGTAAGACAGCTGTGATTGTATTTTTAAAATTTAGTATTTATCAGTTATCAAAAAATCAATAATATCAAACAACACACTAGATTTTGTTCGATTCATTTTTTGTATAACTGACAACATTTTGTATTTGAAATGTTTGAAAACTTTTAAATTACATTGTAAATGAAAAACAAAAATACGAACTACATCGAATTTATTTTTCGACAAACTTGATCGTCCTTAGCTATTTCTAGATTAACAATTGCTAGATTTATTTTATTTATATTTGAACAGGTTTAATTTATTGTAAAGGCAAATTACAATTAACAACATAGTTAAAAAAAAACATTGTAAATTTAATGACAGCAAACACAATTTATTCATATAACTAGAACTAAAGTTGAACTAAGACGATAGGAATATTTTTATTTTCTAAGTCAAGAACAAAATGTTTCTAGGTAATAAATCTATAAATATTTATCACAAAGTATAAATGAATTTATCTTAAGACTAAAGAGACAATTGAGTTGGTCGTAATGTCAAGGGTTCTAAAAGACAAACATCTTTATTGTGGAGCTTGACAACTCACTTGGGAAACAACTCCATGGACAATACCAACTCCACTGTAATTTAATCCAGACTTACTTCCACTGTGGACAAGATCATCCCAAATCAAGTAGTCACTACACCCCAGGCAGTAGACATGTGCCCCACTAGTTCCTGGACATGTACAAGTCGTATAAGTAAACTTAAATCTATATTTATCTACCTCTATTCTGTCCTTCCATTGACCAACACTGACCTGCTTAGAACATCCATGAGGATGTGACACTATAAAGAGAAACTTGTGTTGAAATCTAGAGGCATAGTATTTGTTATGGACATTCGGACAGACATTTTTAAAATGTTTGTCCATTCCCATCAGTTTATTTCCTAAATTTTTATCACATGTCACACAGTTTAACTCACACTTGTCATACTCAATGTTTACATCATGAACACTGACATTATCAACAATGACCACTGGACTGTCATCCCTATTATAAAACAATCTCAAGGTCGTGTTGTTGGCCTCAATGTCATCAAAAACCACATGTGTTGCTGTGGTCACAATAAAGGTCCACCACACATTGCTGGGTGAGTCTGAATCTTTACATTTTCTACACCTACACATTGTGTAGGCACTGGGTCTGGAACGTCTATAAATTCTAGAACCTCTATAAAGTCTAGAACCTCTATAAAGTCTAGAACCTCTATAAAGTCTAGAATCTCTATAAAGTCTAGAACGTCTATTTTGTCTGACTCCATCTTGAAACTTCTCTACATGCGACATTATTCCACTTCCTGTCCTCAAGTTTGTTTTCTCTCTCATGTTATAAAATGGATATGGTTGAGAAGTCTTTGGCCAAGACTCTGGTCTGTGTGGACTGATCATCTTAACATCTACTCTAACTGTGAGGTCAGCTAAAGCTTTGATGTACTTATACAAATCTTCGTCTTGAAAACCTTCAGGTAAATGTGTTATGTCAAATGTATCAACAGGTATAAACTGTCTATGACCTGGATTCTTCTTACAGTCAACGAGATATTTGTGTAGATCAGCTTCTCCACCTTCTGACTCCTGAGTTTCATGATCACCTGAAGAACAGGGAAATAAACTTGATCCAATGTTTAGAACACAATGTGCATTATTGAGTCAATCATGAGATTTCTATAAATTAGGGGCGGGCTGGGTATCAAAATCGGCCCGGGCATTACCATATAAACCGGGCCACAAACGAATTGCATGATTTATCATGGCGTAGCCAGGATTTTTTCAGTGGGGGGATTATTTTCTGCACCCCCCCCTCTGCAACGGATATGTATGTAATAATCTTCAATAAATTCTGACCTTTCATTCGGACGTTTTTTTTTTATTTAGCCTAGAATAGGTTCTTCTTTTAATTAGTGGGAAGACAGTACACACCACCAAGGACAGAGAGTCTCGGGGAGCGCTGTGAGGTCCTTTTATATTCTTGTTGAATATCGAAAGAAAAATAATTAAAAAAAAAAAGAAAACTTGGTTTGGCCTCCGTGTCTTGCTGCTGTCACTTTTTGTTTTTAAAGTTGTTTGCATTTAATTTTTTTTCTTTGGTCGCGACCAGACCGGCCCATTTGGTACCGGCCCACCGGGCATTTGCCCATTTGCCCATATAGCCAATCCGCCCTACTATAAATAGATCAAGGCTAACTCATGTGTTGATCTCTACAGTTTATACACTAAAAATTAAACTTTAAAGTTACCAATTAGTGGACCTTCAACCTCATCTGACTGGACTTTGGACTGGTCACTGGTAAAATGATGAGCATCTGAAAGGATAAAGTCATATAACTATTTATAAATATTTTTTTTTTATATTATTATTAGAAAATAGACTTATACAAAAACCTTTCTCTATCTAAACATTTACAAACCAAAAATTTACCCGCATCTTGATTAACATTCTCAAGACTGGATAAGTCTGCTAGGTCAGTCTGATCCTTTAGAGAAGCTAAAATAGTTTAAATACATGTGTCAGTCAGAAA
This sequence comes from Biomphalaria straminea, assembly GCA_021533235.1. NCBI lineage: Eukaryota > Metazoa > Mollusca > Gastropoda > Planorbidae > Biomphalaria > Biomphalaria straminea. The sequence continues at coordinate 34,889 of JADKLZ010058381.1, read as the reverse complement.
TAATTGTTTTCTGAAAAAAAATATTTTTCAAAGTATTGTATTTGCCATAAAGAAAAAACTAGATATTTAAAATATAGTTCTAGAAGCTAAGCTTAGGGCTAGTCTAGTAACACATTGAATCTGACATACTAACTATTATAGTGCTAAATTCTAGTGAAAAATTTGATACTAAACTAAAAGCATAATCTATTTTTAAACGTAGGTATTGTTTCACTGTGATTTCATACCACTAAGTTCACAAGCGTCTTCAGGTGCGCAAAGGTCTGTACTTTTCTGGAAATTAGAACAAAATATGTACATAAAGTTGCTTTCGTTTTTTTTTCCTGTATACATATACACATTTACATTAATGATATATTTTCTCGTTATTAACTAATATACTGTAACATATTGTCATTATTTGTTCTGAAAAAAATTACTTAATATATTAATTGACTAAATGTCAGGGGTGCCTGAGAGATTATCTCCTATTGGTAGTCCTCCGGTAGAGCCTTGGCGAGAAACTCTCCTGTTAGACGTAGTGCCTAATAGCTGCCATACAGGTCACGTGACTCTGCAGACACACTTTCCCGCCTCTCTTGTCGCTACATACACTCCTGTAAGATATGTGCCAATGTTTCCACCGACTCTCTACATTATCGGCATCGGGAATCAAACTTTGGCCGGAACCAGGCAAAAGTCGGGGACGCCCAGCCAGACAAGCCATGACTTAAAAATTACAGCCACGGAAGAATGAAAGTTTAAAATTTATGTTGACAGCTTGATTGCTCATACTCTCTGAAGCCTCTATATATAGTGTATTTATATGTCCACATGTCTTATTAAAAAAAAACAGTTAGATATAACCATTGTTAGATCATACTCACTGAAGCTTCTATATTTAGTGTATTTACGTCGTCCGAATGTCCTATTAAAAATAAAGTTAGATATAGCCTATGTTTACATGATATATGCCTAGAGGCTGTCTGTTTTGGCCTTGCTGAAATTATTGGTAACGAAGGATGTTTCGGCGGAGCTAGCTGAGAAATGTGAGTAATCAGGTCGTAATTGTATACTTTAGATCAGAAAATGTTTTAAATTATCTCTATGATCTAGGGATTAGTTTGCATTGTGCTGTGTTGCAGCTAGGTAGAGTTTTCATTTCCTGGGTCGCTGGTTCGTGGATCGGCCGGGAAGTATCTTTTCTTTTGTAATTTAATTTACTATTTTTCTTTAAACAAATGTGATCCCTAGTGCTGTCTTTGTGTTTAACATTTATGTGAAAGAAAGACGATAGTTTTAGTTATTTACTGTGAAATAGGAAAGTTTTAGTTGTTTACTGGAGAGACATCGGAAAATTTTCGATGTTAATTTGCAGAGAAATAGGAATATTTAGTTGTTTATGGTAGAGAAAACAAACGTTTATTAGCATGTTAAGTCTAGTTGCGGCTGTATAGCACTTAAAATACAATTGGACTACTAGGTTATCTGGTGTCCCCTAGGAAACGTCATAGAACGTTTTGGGACACTGCAGGACATGTTAAGCACACTGAAAATCCAATGCATCCATAACAGCTTCAGTTGTCTGGAAATGTTCTGTCACTGGATTTAACTGGCAAGGGGCGAGAGAGTCTGATTAAGCGCAAATCTCCCTTACTTTAATGAATTTTTTATCGCGCAAGCCACATTATCCTTTTCCATGTTCATCAATAAAAAGCCTTGCGATTCTTTGATTCAATTGCTGTACACCATTTGTAATTTCTTTCCCAGTGTTGCGTAATTCTTAAGTTTATTAGAAAAAATAAAACTTTAAATTAGGTTTTGAAAGGACACGCTCTTATTTAAGAAATAACCGATGGACGAATAAAGTGAAGTATGGGCTTCGGGAGATAAATTGTCAGCGGAAAGATCATAAGTCTTCTAGTCGATCTCATCTTTCCAAAGATTTCTACTACTTCCACCACACTTTGGGCTTTGTGATAAGTTATGAGCGCATAATAATTCTAATGATTCAAATCGTACTTCTATTTCTCAAAAAGAATTGGGCTTTAAAAGCCAAGTCTGAACAGCACAATTACACAATGACTAAGAAAAAAAATATTTAATTAAGGACGAAATGACCGGGGATGAAATGACCGATCACCCATAAAACTTTAGCGAATGAAAGTCAAGAAAACACTGTATATTTATTTAATTATTAAAATCATTTTCATTAAAAAATCAATTAATCAAAAGTTGCGTTTATGTTACAAATGTTATAAAAGACTTTGTCATATACAACTTCTGATAATGCAAAGTGTAGTTCAAACTTTATCACTACACATTATCACTACACATTTTCCTATAAAAATCCTATTAGACGTCAATATTTATGCTCGAAATGAAAAATATGGATTGGTTTGCATCCATTCATGTGTTTTTATTGTGAACTGTTAAGTTAAACGATAAAAAGCTTCTTAGTCTTCGCAGTTCATTAGATACTGTCTTTACCGAAATAGAACGACATTTCGAAACTAAACATTTGTGTTATGAGTTTAAATGGTAAGCTGTATGGTAGAGGTAGTAGGAAAATATTGAGCAACAAGTCCTAGTTTATGACAACTGATTTGGTTTTCGAAGTTGGTGACAATAAAATCTCCGATCGCTGGGCCCCCCTCAGTCGCGGGGCCTGGGGCGGTTGCCCCACTTGCCACCCCCTAAGGCCGCTGGTGATATGGCTATGCAAACCCAGTTGTGACTTGTATATTATCTAAAATTTTGTGCTGACAAAGCCGTGGTCTGCTGGCGGTTATTTTAAGTTTTCTTTCCGTCTGTAATGTAATGTTGATATTTATAGTGCTGATGGCATTTTGTTCAAATTTGTCATCTTACTATTCTTTATGAGTCTTTTTTCTTGGGAAACGCTGGTGGATTTTTTTAAAGAAAAAATACGAAAAGGGGTGATAGGCGAAAAAATGTTGACGACTATTGATTTAGATATGCTCGCTGGCCGCATAAAACGTTTTTGCGTATCGCAAGTAACCTGCGTGACGAAATTTGCCCACTCCTGCTTTATACTGAATATATTCTGTCGCATTTTACGTATCGAGTGGAGATCTTTTTCCTTTGCAACTTCTTGTGTGGCTTAAGAGGCCAATCCTTGATACTCAACTGCGGTTGCAGGTTGGGCATATTAAATCACCATGCGCAGCTGCATTTTCAGCCTTCTTTTTGCTGCTGTTGTGTATGACATCTGCAATCCGAGACCCTTCTCTTATGCTCTCTCTCTATCTATATACTAAATATATATTAATTTTATAATATACTTTTAGAAATATTTGAACATGTTTTACATGTTTCTGATGTTCCTTCAGAGTTGAAGATAATTTACTTCCTAGTCCAAACCTCCCGCAGGACGACGGAGGATGGCAGTGGGCAGGGTATGAACCCGGTACCATGGAATAGTCCCGATGACAGTCCTCCTTGTATTTCGCACGACGAGGCAGCCACCAATTCACATCATTATCATCGTATTTACTGAATCTGTTTAATGTAAAGTAAAATGAGTTTATGAATTCTATTTATTATTCTTTTTTATTTTGCTTAGCTAGGATAATACATTCAATACTATTTGTAAATCGATAAACGTCACCAGTGAAAAATAAAATTACAATTTTTTCTCTGAATGCAGCATGATGAAGGAGATATGTTTTTAGCGCCCCCGAAAGGGGAAAAGACTTATTACTTTTGTGTGGCCTGTCTGTCTGTATGTACATCCGTCCAGTTTAGATCTCGGAAATTAGAAGATAAAATGAAAATCGGGCATCATGATATTTTAAATCGTTCAAAGTTTTAATGCAACGACTACTTTTTTTTTCTTTTCCGAAAGTGAACCATCTATTTTTTTTTTAAATATATATATATGAAAGAAGATGTTTTTACAAAATTACACCACTAACATGAGGAGAAGTAAATCTTATTAAAAAGTCCACAAGCTTCTTTATTAATAAATCAAGCTTCATTCATAGATTCGTGCATTGGTACAAAAAATGCATCTAAGGTCACGATTTAAAAAGCATCAATTGATATAAAATTGATTTTCCAATTATTAAATAACTCATGGAATAGAATACAGATTCAAAAAGAATTTTAATACGAACTTAGTTTCAATAGTAAGTTTAAAGTACAACAACAAAAAAAAACTACATCATACCGCGCATTTTTCACACCTCCTCATTAGGTTATACACTTGACAACAATCTAAATTACAATAAATAGAGCTCTCTATGTAGATCTGTAACATATTATTAATTGTATATTGTATTTTATTTTTAAATATAAATGTACGCTAAATGAATATACGGAGATGTTGCGGCTAAGGGTAAAGCACTTGGTGTCCCGTGTTTGAATCTAGGTGAAGTCTTACAGGTTTCGGTGCCAATTTTGAGTTTGTATTTCACACAAACTGTCTTTGTTACCTTGTTTTTTTTTGCTCTGTGTTGTAGAATTTAAATATTTGTTATAAATAAAAACATCCTTTAAGGGTCATATTAAAAAGGCGATCCAATAAATACTAAATACATCAAACAGATCATATTTATTAGAAAGAAATCGTACAGTTTGATTGTTATTTTTTAGAGAGCTAAGTATTAACATTTGCGCAATAAAATAAGAGATATGATTAATGAAATTAATAATAATGGCAATATCTTCGATTTAAAAGATTAAGGATGATTGCAGTGAAATACAAATTAAAGCATACAAAAAAAAGCATATGTACTATTTTATTTATTTTTTTGTATTAACTAGCAAGATATCCACTGACGTCGGGTCTTAATTAATATACTGAAACAACTCTTCATCGAATTGTTAGTTTTGCAATTTAGTCTTCGTTTCTTTCTTTGTATTTCTTTTGACTGAGGATGAAATATATTTGGCGCTTATGAAGTACATCTACAACCAGACATTTTATGTCTTTCGCAGATACACAAATATAGACTAATAAGGTTCTGCATAATTTATAAATAACATGATCTTTCTTTACCTATATCTCTTAATTATGTCTGCGACGTCAAAAAAATGTTTAGAATAAAAGAATAGTGCATTGGTTTTATATAGTGAATTTGTATGCTGAAATTAATTGAGATCGTATGCTGTATGTTTGCATGTTAATTTTTTTTTATTATTTGCAAGCTGAAAAATATGCAAATAAAGCTTAATACTATATGATTTAAAAATACGTAATGTTAAGTGTTTAAGTTGTTTTTTTTTTTACTTCCAAAACAATGCTCTCGAATTTAAATCCATGTACAAAATAATATTTTAAACTTAGACGAGCTAATTCTTCAGGCATTTTCTATGTCACAGAAAAAAGATTTAATTCAATAATATTGTAACGAATCTCAATAAGACTAAGACTGCTTTATTAATCATTACGAAATGTGTTGTGATTACAAGGACTCGTTTATCATATAGAGACAACTGAACAGAAACATTCACATACATACAACAGACACAACATACACAGAAATACAACAGACACAACATGCACATAATTAATTACACCCTTATAAAAACATGAAATAATGGGCCTCGACGATGTTAAGAGCTATAACTTTTTTCTATTAAATGAATATGGCTAATTCTGCTTCACAATCTTCTACTAGTGTTGAATAATCAACAGCTTAAGTTTTATTAAACAATATTTAATAGTTTTCAAGAAATCTTGACATGAAAATTAACTGCTTTTTCATCGTTTTAGTCAAAAATAGACCCCATTTTTTTAAAGTTGATAATATATAACGAAAAACTATTTATTTTCTTCTTATTTGCATGCCTACACATAATAAAAAGTATTTTTTTTTATTATTAAATCATGTAATTAATAAATATTCTGTTTTGGGGTTTAAGCAGTCTTTAAACAGTGCATAAAAGTTACTTATTTGTTGAAAATTACATTCCCTAAGTTGTCAAAGATTTACCTTATACTGTAAGTGCTATATCTTCTCATCCTATGGCAAAGTACATTTATCGAATCTGCAATTTGAAAAGTACAATCAATTTTACAATCTTTTTATATATTTGCATTTTTTGTTACTTTTTATTTTATAATTAAATAACTTACTTGTAGTAATTGAAAATGAGATGGTGCTTTCAATATTACAGAAAATTTTAGATTTATGTTTGATCTGCCTTTAATGTTTGTTTTGTTTTATTTTGTAGACAAATTTTTTTCCCAGAGTTTTAAAGAGATCCTCTCTTCAGGTCTTTTTTAGAGCATGTCGACACTATTGTAACTTGTGTATTATTGATTGAAACATCAGTCTGCTTAACGTGGACAGCTTGAGCATTGGCTTACACTAAAACCAGTGGCGTAGCATCCATGGCGCGAAGGGGTTCAATGAACCCGGGCCCACGACCATTTGGGGGCCCACACCCAATGGTGAAACAACCATGGGGCCAGGGCCCTCTCTATGCAACATAACCACTAGCTTAGGGCCTCTATGAAATATTTAGTAGTTACATACAATATCTGGACTAATATAGGGCCCCATATCTCAAATAGATTAATAAGTTTTCGACTCTATGCATTGCGCGTAAGGTTTTCATATCGCCTGGTACCATGACTAATGGCCAATTGTGACCTGCCCTAAACTGGCATTTTGTTTAAAAAAAAGAGGAAAAAAAAGGTTCTTTAAATTATCCTGCACGTCATATAAAACTTCATATTAACTTCCAAACATTAACCCTTGTTTTCAACTAGAGTAATTGTAAGGGACTGCTTTTATCGGTTTTATTGTAATCTGGTGACCGTGCGTTGGTGGTGACGTTTGGATGCCATACTCCCATTCTTTCTTTTGCTTCTTCCTCTCTGTGTTAATTAAACCGTTGATAGTAGGCCTGACTGTATTGGGAAGGAGGCTTATAGGCCAAATACAAATGTTTAAGATAGGCCTATAGCGATAATTGATAATTCCTCCTTCGTAGTCGATGAGCACATTTCTCATTTCCTATGTATTCGAGAATGGCTGTAAAGTCCCATCCTTTTGTTGTTCACGCAGCAGTGAATGTCGATACCGCATTCCTTGAAGAAGCTCTTGAGAGTGTCTTTGTAGCGCTTGTATTAGCCTCCCTTGGAGCGCTTTCCTGCACACAGCTCCTGTACAGAAGTCGTTTGGGAAGGCGTTTCTCTGGCATGCGAACTACATCAAAGTTGGGACCTTTTTACTGTCGCATTTATACTGTACACGTTGGACAGCTTTAAGATTGATGTGTCTGGTATGTGGTCGCAGTAGCGGTCTTAGGGGTGGCAAGTGGGGCAACCGCTCCAGGAACCGCGCCTTTACTTCGACCCACAATTTCAAAACGAAATAATTGACCTGTTGGGCAGTGCACTTATAGGAGATCCAATCTGTGTCATTTTTCTTTATCATGGTTGACAGCACAGAAATTTTTTTATAAAATTGGCATGATTGTTTGAAAATGTTTTGTCAGCTCCGATGACGAAATACTAAAGAAATTTCATTCAGATTATTATTTGTAGGTTTTCATATTTTCTAGAACCAGAAGTCTGCAGGATTGACTGAGCAAATATTCTGAAGTAATACTGCCCACCATCTTCAACAGCAGAAATAGACATAAAACTACCACACTACACAAGGACAATAATAGCTGGTGACTTTAACGCACACACACCATCCCTAGGCTACCCACACTACAACAAACGTGGCAAAGAAATAGAGGATGTAACAAATGCCTCTAACCTCCAACTTCTGCAAAATAAAACATCACCTCCAACATTCCTTCATAGAGCACACAACACAACTAGCAGACCTGACCTAACCTTTATCTCTACAGATATTATCAACTCTTCTAAACTTACAGTTCTTGAAGACATTGGTAGTGACCACAGGCCTATACTCCTCAATATTGGAACACCAGGTAGATACCAACACAGAAAAACAACTAGATGGAACTATAAAAAAGCAAACTGGGCAGCTTTTTCACAAGAGACAGACTCAAGACTATCAAGCATAATCGAGGCAGATGTGAACACAACCTATGCAACTATAGTCTCTAACATCTTAGCAGCAGCAAAAAAACACATTCCTCGAGGTCAAGTCAGAAAATACAAACCTTTTTGGACACCAGAACTGAACAATTTAGTAAAAGAGAGAAACAATGCCAGGAAGACTGTAGAAATAAACCCCACTAGAGAGAACAAGACAATGTACAATAAACTAACAGGTCAAATTAGATACAAAATTAAAATAGAAAAAAAGAAAAACTGGACCACAACATGTGAAAAATTAGACCTAAACAAGGATGGTCGAAAGGCCTGGACCCTTCTGCATCGGCTAGCAGGAAAAAAGCAAATTACTAACCCCCAACCATTAAAAGACACTGATGACTTAATTACAGAAAATCTAAAAAAGGCAGAAACCTTCAACAAATACTTTGCTAGCATAAATAAGACAAAACCAAGAAAACAACTGGACCAGGCTTTTAGCAATATCCTAAAAAGAGAAGAACAAGCTCCAACTGTCAGCTGTCATATCTTTGACGCTCCCTTCACTCTATATGAGCTCAAAACTGCCCAAAAAAACCTTAGGTTAAGAAAATCCCCTGGACCAGATAAAATAACAAATGAAATGATCCGGGGACTAGGATGGCAGGCCCAAAACTGCATACTCAATCTTATCAACTATACATGGAGAACAGGAGACATACCACAGGAATGGAGAAACGCAAACATAATACCCATCCTCAAGAAAAATAAGCCACCAGGAGACCCTAAAAGCTATAGACCAATATCTTTAACATCAAACATTGGCAAAATGGCAGAAAAAATGATTAATAACAGACTTTATTGGTGGCTAGAAAGTACTTGCTCACTCCACAACGCACAAGCTGGCTTCAGGAAAGCAAGTAGAACAGAAGACCACCTCTTTCGCTTTATCCAGGACACAATAGAAGGGTTCCACGAAAACAAACACACTACAGCAGTATTTATAGATTTGCAACAAGCCTATGATAGAGTGTGGAGAAAAGGTCTATTTTTGAAGATGAAAAAAATGGGCATCCATGGAAAAATGTACAGCTGGATCAGGGCTTTCCTAAAAAACAGAACCATCCAAACCCGATTTGAAGGCGCCATCTCTAGTAAAAAAAGTTTGGAAGAAGGCCTACCGCAAGGTTCAGCCCTTAGCTGTACACTCTTTCTAATCTTCATGAATGACCTCCCAGACCTCATTTCAGTCAATAAGGCACTTTACGCAGATGATCTCCTAATTTGGACAACAGAGAAATATCCAGTGCTGACTAGATCCAAATTAAACAGAGCCCTCACAACTATCTCCACGTTTTCAAAATTATGGAAAATGGAAATAAACAAAGAAAAGTCAGTTTATTCAATCTTTAGCCACAGTAACAAAATAGCAAAAAGAAACTACATCCTAAAAATAGACTCACAGCCAATAAGTAAAGAAGAAAATCCAACTTATCTTGGTGTAAAATTAGACCAAAGACTGTCTCTAAAACACTTTATGGCTGATTTAAAAGAAAAGGCATCTCAGAGATTAAACATAATGAAACACCTAGCAGGAACATCCTGGGGAGCTGAAAAGAAAACCTTAAGACAGTTATACACTGGATATGTCAGATCTGTCATGGATAACTGTCTCTCCATACAAGTAGCTGCCAACAAAACCTATCAGTCAGCTTTGGACGCAGTCCAAAACCAAGCCTTGCGTCTGGTCAGTGGAGGTATGAGAACCACTCCCACAGCTGCCTGTGAAATAGACTCAAATATTGAACCTCTTAAGTTAAGGCGCAACAGAGCAGCTTTAGAAGCCATTGAGAGATACAGAAGGTTGGAGGATGACCATCCAAATAAATTATTAACACAGAGAAATAGGAAAAACAATAAAAAAAAAGCAAAGAACACTGATTCAAATTACTGACGAACTAGCCTTAAAACACCATCTACCCAATAACAGAGAAAAAATCACCAGATTCCCAAACATAACTCCTGGACTTAACTATAAACAACCAACAATTAAAACACATCTGATAAATAATACTCTGACAAAAGAATCAAATCCACTGGAGCTCAAAGTAGGCACGCTTGAAACAATTGAAAGCTATCCAAAAACAACCATCCATATATACACCGACGGATCAGCCTTCAAAGCCACCATCAATGCCGGTCTTGGTGCCTTCCTGGTCTTCCCCAAAAACATACACTTTGAAATAAGTGCACCCTGTGGCGACTACTGCTCAAACGTCCAAGCTGAAATTGAGGCAATTACCATAGCCTTGCAGACAGTCGAAAATAAATTACATGAAGGAATACAAGCACCATCAGATATTGTTGTCTTTACAGACTCACAATCCACTCTTCAAGCACTTAACAGCAGCACCACAAAAAGCCCAAGAGAGTTGACAACACTAAAAATGATAATACACCAGATGATGACCAATTTAAACATCAACATCATATTACAGTGGATCCCTGGAAACATTGGTGTCATGGGAAATGAAAGGGCAGATAAGCTCTCAAAGGCAGGATCATCTATGGAACAACCAGATAGACCTGTCAACTACCTCACCCTAAGGTCAATGCTAATCAACAACTACAAAGAGGAGTGGCTTAACCAATGGGCTACAGGAAACACAGGCAGAGCCATGTACAAAGAAATGAACATGCCTAACAAACTGGACAGTATTAACTTCCTCCCCCGCAAAGAGCAATGTACAATCTTCCAACTAAGAACAGGACATACACCACATTTAAATTATCATCTCAATAAAATAAATCCCACACAACTCCCACTTTGTAGACACTGCTCCCACCCTTATGAAACTGTAAACCATATCCTTTTTGAATGCCCCCTCCTAATCCACCTTAGGCAGACCCTACTACCACTACAGCCCAACATAACCAACACCCTTTATGGCAGTGCTGAGCAACTGAAAAAAACAGCACAGTATTTTTCCTTGGCACAGTCTGCAAAAGAGCTGACAGCTCAGCAGTAAAAAGCTGGTTAGAAGAAGAAGAAGAAGAAGTAATAAAATATGCCCATCTTTCTTTAAATTACAATGATGGTTTTTAAATATAAGCGAACAGTACAATAGCCTCAGTGGCGCAACTAATATATGATATTAGATTAAGGCGTAGTATTTAATATATAATGTAAAAAAAAATTCGGACACTCATTTGCGAGACCTTCAAGTGGGTGTCCGGGTTTTTTTTTTAATTTGGATCTCCCCACCCTAGCTACGCCACTGAATAGCCTTCATGTATTATTTCAACAAAAGTAGCCACTTGCGCACTTAGTTTAATAGTACTTCAACATGGTCTTAATTAATTCTGTCAGCTGTGCTCATGAACTTGTATTGGAATGTCTTTAAGTAAATGTACTAATACAAAAAAAAAAAACTACTGGATTTCTTTGTAACACAAAATATCTCAAATTTGGGGGGAGGGGAGGAGGCCCATCAACATATAATTGAACCCGTGCCCACTAGTACCTTGCTACGCCACTGACTAAAACCACGCCTGTTTGAGAATCTACTAAGCAAAAAAAAAAAAAGAAAAAGAAATCTTTAAATTAGGTGACTTGATAGCACCATTAATCACTGTCAAAATATTTATAATGTTTCTATATAAAAAAAACAAACAACATATATCAAGATTTGTTAAAAATTTCTTCTGTATAAATATTTTAGCCGACTTATCGTATACAGGATAAGAAAAGATAATTAGTTCATACAAGTTAATTTCTTTATATTCGTGTGCAAGTACTTGTGTCTATAATGTTTACTAATAAATTTTTGTTTTTAAATAAAAAAAATGTTTAATTCAGAAATGTATATACAATTTTCTTCTTACCATAGAATATTGGTAGTTTTCTTATTTCGCTATAAAAGATGTTTCCTTCTAAACCAGCTCTGCAATTATATCAGCTTTGATGGTCACTTTAGGTGCAGTTATATTTAAATATAATTTAAACACTTTATGGTCATCAGTTTTAAAACATTTGAAGTTGCCAAATTCTTTATCACAGTCTTCTGAAACTTCCAAAAAGGAAAGCTGAAATAAACGTTAAAGAATGTTACAAAACGAATGGAGGAGATTTGCAAGTATAGAAAGTGTTTCCTAATCCTGTCTTGTCATGGCGACTAGCGACATAATACCAAAGGGTATGAATTAATACATGTTATTATTATTATATTAGTTAACCCAAAGGCTTTTTTGCAGGGTGGCCCTAAAGCAGTGGGCCCCATACTTTCATAAGACCCGTTATGTTCTAGAAGAGTATAATGGACCCTATATAAAAAGCGAAGGTAAAAGAGTCAAGTGAGTCGTAACTTCAAGATTTACGATTCATTTCGTTACTACATAGGTACTGCGAGGGAGTTATAGTTCTTGCTACAACAGTACAGACATAATATGGCGGTTCAGGTATACATTTCAGAAAATTGTACAGTCAGTGTTACGTGTTGCCAATTGTAAATGATTGGCTATAACGTTTTTGACATTAAAGTTGTATGTTATATTGAAGAACTGTGTTGTCAAGTTCTTTACGTTGGTGGTGTCGTGTGGAGCTGTTTTAGAGAGCTTAAATAGTAAGACTTGTTTTAATATAAATATTTTTTTTTTAATTTCCTTGTTATGAAGATATTGTTAAACGTGAACCTGTCCTAAATTATCTTATTGGCTGATTATCTAATTGATTGTGTAAGTAAAGGCCTTAAGGAAAAAAAAATGTTTTCATTTGATACAATTTTAAGAGTAGTATTCATTGCATTCTGTTGTTAAATATATATATATATATA
>JADKLZ010058381.1:4487-21991 GCA_021533235.1 Biomphalaria straminea | reverse complement strand
TTTGAATAGTTATCTTGATATCAAAAGTGTAGATAAAACTAGACCACAAATACAACATGCTAAGAGAAGCTAGGGCGGAAGTAGAATAGAGACGCTTAGAGAGAAGACATGACAACTATTTTCCCTTGTACATAAATGTTTTAAGTGTTTAAAAAGCGTATTTGAGTTATTTTAAGAGCGTCTGTAAAGCCGAGCAGCTGTGAGAACTCGCATGTGATAGTATGGTTCTGGTTGGAGCATAACAGTTGACGGATTTTTTCGACCCCTGTGCCAACTTCAACTTTTACTTGATTGATGTGATCGACTTTGTGTTTGGCCGACTTTGGAACGTCTAACAGCGCCCTTCAACTGCCTGTAGATCTTATTCAATTTGGACATATGGCAAATGAATGCAGACATCGGAAGTTCCCAAATGAAATGAAGCACAGAAATTATTGGAGAAATAAAGAAAGAAGAAACTATGGATATAAAGATCGAATTAGACAAAAGAATTCGTGACAATCAGAGAAAGATGTTAACTCTTGTTGTTCGGAACTATTAGGTAAGGCAGCAGAGAGGTATAGGGTTAATAGAAACATAAGAAGAGAGTTTAATTCTGACTGGAGAGGTGGACAGAGAAACGTATCTGATGATCTTGGTAGATGAGATTCTGTACGTGTAAATGTATTTTACTAGAACGTTTTTTCAACCATGTTGTTAGGTTATCTAGTGAATTTGCATGATATTTTTGTTGTGTAACTTGACAGTCTAGAGCAGTGGTTCCTAAACTTTTTTGTCTCGTAGACCCCTTGACATGTTTTCTGTTTTTCCGTGGACCCCCTGTTTAAGTTATATTGAATTTTTGAAAATTCATCAATTTCAAATTACACATTTTTTAAAAATAATTTCCAACGTGACATGAGGAGTGAAAAAATAATTTAAAACTACATTTTAAGTTGAATTCATTTTTTTTACAATAAATTTATTAACTCTTTCTCTCCTAACTGACGATACCAACGTTGATTCCACCAGAATGTGGTAAATAATTACGGAGAGAAAGAGTTAACACAATTGAAATTTAAACCCATTATGTAACAACAGTTAATATATATCGTTATCTATCACTAAAAACATTGTAGACTTTTTGTTTATAAAAGGTTTGCAAGCTCGAATTTCATTGCTACGGATATTATTTTTCCATTTAGAGATTTGTTGTTTCAGTAAAAGGTTTCACAAAGAGCTGTTTTTCGTGGATTATATGATCCATAATAATTTGAATAAAAAAAATAAATCTTTACCAGACAAGGTTGACTCGGCCAGCTGTATAGACAATTTGTTGTTTGTAGAAATATGTCGTTTACAAAAACTTACATTAGAAGAAAGAAATATTGAGCTATATTCCAAAAGAGCTCAACAATTAAGTCAACTATTCTGAAATACCATTACCCTAACAGAGTTTACATGGACTGTTCTCAGAAAGACAACGCAAACGAAGGAGCTAGAATGCTCATTGAATGGTCAAATGGAGAAAAAAAAATTAAGATCAATATAACTAATGAGCTGTATGGCAAACACAGAGAAGAAATAGTAGCACCTGAGCTAACAGCTATCAGGATAGCTTTATAAAAATATTACTTCAAAGCTTGACAAACTCTGATGCCTCCAAAATAAAACAACTCATAATGCCTGGACTGAAGTTTGGTGGTCACCTTGCCTGCTTGCATCTTCCGTCTGGAGGTTTGGGCTAGGATGTAATTATCAACAGAATCTGAAGGAACATCCAAAAGATTTTTTACAAAACATAGTGTGTGACCTTGTAAAAATCAACAACAATAGCAATAACACTATTCTCCAATGTTTAAATAGAAGAAATAGATGGCTGACACACTTGCCAAATGTGACAAAACAAATACACACTTGAACATCACACTTTATCCGAAAGAAATCTAAAAAAAAAAAACAAACTAATAGTGAATTCTAAAGACGAGAAATGGACAAAGCTCTCATTCGATGTACAAGAAAGATGACCCCTATAATAAACTATCCCCATAGCACCACCTATAAGTGTTCACATCAGAACTATACATTATAATGTGAAAATTTATGTTCCGGAAGCTCAAAATCTGGACCATTGAAATTTTCCCTTTAGTATTGTCCGCAGAGAATGCCGATCATGTCTCCAAATTGCATTCTTCATCGAGATGCCAAAAACAAGACGCCAGCCCAAAAACCCAAGCAGTATTTTACTATGATCATCAATTTCTCAATAATAGATTTTGTGGGTAAATTCTGAATTTTATTTTTGAATGTTTGAAAGTTTTGCAAACCTTTTGCAAATCTTTTTTATTATATGGCATCATCTCAAATGATTCTCCAGCTTAATTGGTCTCATGGCATCATAAAATATGGCACATTAACACTCTCTTGTATGACAAGGAAATAATGGAGTTCAATTTCAAATACTTAACGCTACATTTCTTTTTGTTAAAGTTATAACTAGACAAAACTACACTATGCAATATAGTTATTTAATTAAATAAAACAATATTTCACACCTACATCACGCACTGAGAATTAGTTTTGCTGTAATTTGGTCCTCTTCTGGTGCTTTGTGATTCAACTGATGGATGTTCTTCCCATTTTCTCTTCACATTTGAGCAAGTAATTGCGTATTAACAAGAAATTTTGCACGAAGCTGCATACAAAAACCTACATAATAGCGTACATTTACACACAGTAATCAAACGTATCACAGCTTTGAGTCATAACCAAAGGATTTTCAGATAATTACTAGAAGATTTAGAAACAAAATATTCTGATGTATCCTTTGGCTTAGTATGGTCAAGGTAATGAGAAGAATATAAAATCTCAGTGAAGAAATATTTATGTTTCTTAAAGGATATTGACTGTGACTTTGTGTTACCTATATTTCAAATGTAGAGTGGAAGACATACTTCATGTTTCTCATGATCAATATTACAATGGGTTATGTGCATATAAAATGTAAGTGTATAATAAATCTTTTCAAACAAAGATGTCCCTTTTCTTCAGGGTAACAAGTATCTCCGTTTCCAATTTATTTTTTCTAATGTGGCTCTCGACACAAGAATGATGCCCAAACACACTTGGTGGGCAGCCTTTTTGTGTAAACCAAAGATATAATTCAAATTGAGACTTACTTGATACGCTTGGAAAGTTGCTGGTAGACTTGTGTTGTTATTAGCTTGTAATTTGTCTCACTTTTCTGAAGAGGTAAGATCAGCTTGGGATCTATTTAATGTCCTCTGAGATGTTTCACAATTTTGTGTGTCCAAGTCATGAAAGCTTGTCTTGTTTAAAATGTAACATGCGAAATTCTATGTTTTAGATATTTAGAACAGATAAAAAAAGAAGGCCTATTAGTCACAAAAATATATTTTCTAATTTGCTCAGTATAAAAAGTATGTTTATATCTAGATCTTATTAGGGCAAACTATAAAGGTTATAAGTTGCTCTTATATACTAAATAACTTTTAGTGGCTTCCGATCTTAAAATGTTACCTTTAAAAAAAAACACAAATTGATTTATTTTATCGGAGAAAAAAAAGGAATCGTTATCTATAAAAGTTATAAGAAAACAATATCCGACTTTTATGTTCAGTTCAGGCCTTTCATTTTATTAGAAAACAAAATAACCACTGAAAAGTTGATGCTGACCTTCTTATACAAAACATGCGTCGTCGTGGGTCATATATCACTGAATAAAAACATCCTTATCAGCACTTAACAATCTGTTTGGAGAAATTAGGTTATTAGTTTATTTCGTACTTTGTTCTCTATTCAATTTTTTTTTCTTACAATTCCTTGTATTATCATGCAAACTCTTTACATGTTAAACAATTTGGCCACTGATATCAAAAAGTTTAGAACAATAATCCTATAAAATGTACCTGTTTTTTTATATCTTTAATGGCAAAATACTTATTATAGTCGGCCACACAGGAAAAAATAAACATTTTTTAAATACAGAATATCAATAATATACACTAATTGGATCAAACTTCGTCAAAATAACCTCTTCTGAATTAGAAAAAAACGTGTTAAAATCCTTTCTTACATTCTTCTAACATCTCTCCCTGAAAAAAATACTTACAAACAACTCTTTACGATACAAAAATGAAAAATAGTCGTAAAAGGTAGAAAGCATTTATGTTGGAATTTTGTATAAATTATTATGACATTTAAAAAAAAATAAAAAGGGGTCTTTTTATTAAAAAAAAAACCAACAACTATTGTTTAAAGTATTGAAAAATATTAATACCAAAAGCAAATGTACGTGTACGAAAGCTTGAAATCTTCATTGCACAGTTTAAATGGTTTTCATGACAAAACTAAATGTGTCTAGAGGGTCAGTATTAAAAGTTTTAGAAGGACTGGTTTCTACGTTTTATGTTCATCATGTTTACCTGGTAAACTGTGACCTAATTCTCTACGGTCGCAAACGTCACACGTACGCCTAAAGTCACCTTGACAAGGAGATTAAGTGACCATAAAATTGTGTTAACAGTTTTAGTTGAAGGAGTTTTTACCTGTAACCTTGTGGATATTTTTTAGAAACAAATTATTTCTAAGAACATTGTTTCCTTCATTTATACTTTTCTAAGGAAATTCGATACTTGCAGCTAAAGCAAATGGAAAACACGTTTTAAATAATACTAAATGTACCTAATACTACCATATGTAAAAAAAATATTGATTAAATATTTTCTTAGAAAATGCATCACATGATCATGCTACCATTCCTATGTTCTGCAGGATGTTTTCGTTATAACCAAAAATCTTCATTTATAAAGAATGGTACGTAATAGTGGCCTAGCCTCCATGGCGAGATAGGCCATCGGGGAATGTAGAAAAAAAACTTTAAATATATACTTTAAAAAAAATAAACGTATTGCTAAGTCACAAGACTCAAAAATAACAAGACACTCACAGTTTCTATTTTATTAACACTTAAAATATATTTTATAAAGAATGTAATCATAATATTTAAAATCTGTTCATGTCTATATTTCCAGCTTCCAGTTTTTGAACCTTTCTTCCATTCAATTATATTTTTTTTTTATTTCCATTTCTTCTCCTTCTTAGGTACTTCGTGATAATGTGTTAGCTATCACAGTGTCTTTCTCTGGTATTGTCCTAACCTCAAAATGATAATTTATAAGCTGTAATGGCCACCATTTGTAAGCCACCATGCACTAAGGCTCCATACTGGGATTAATCCCTTACAGCTCAGTCCAGGTATCTGGCAGTGTTCTGTAGGGTCTGCCTGTCTTCGTACAGGGCGAGATCCTCACAATGCTCCAGTTTTATCTATTTCAAGACTAGTCGTATCTTTGAATGTGTTTCCAGCAGCCTGCATTCAACGGTCTTGTCTTCAGGGTGGCAGTGTTGACATCTCGGATCGTGATTTACCCAGATCCTAGCGAAATAGGCTTTAATCGGACAGTGTCAAGTGCGGAATCGTGCCAAGATTGTTTTAGCTTTCTGTCTAGTTGTCGATAATGCTTTTATCAGATCTAGACCGCGGCAATAAATTTGTGCGATTAAAAATTTTTTAAACAATTGTATTTGTTATTTTATATTTTTCGCTATTTCATGTTTTTAGATTTTTCAATACACAATGATCCTCTCGCCCTTCTGGAACAGTTAGGAAAATGGGAATGTGGGTAAGGAAGAAGGAGACTGGTTTTTAAAAACATTTGAAAAAAAAGGGGGGGGAGTATAATGATCCGAATTTAAACCCGTGGTTTACTACTCATTGGGCCTACGTGCTAGCTATTTTGCTAATGAGGTGCTTATAACCAGATTATATATATATATATATAAATATAATATAACTCCGCCATCTTTGCCCGTCCCAAGCCCGGGTGAAAAAGGAGGAGGGTTTGGCGTGGGGCTAGCGACCCCACCCTGTAAAAAACACTACTGCTACAGAAACGGCAAACTTTAAACATAAGGAAAATCATACATGCGGCGAGGTAGGCCAAACCCTGATGACGGTGTTGGACCAAATCCAAAAGGAAGTCCAATACCCGATACATGGCAAGCCCTTCAATGCAAAGAAGCCTACTCTTATAGGCACGTGGAACGTTAGAACCCTAAATCAATGCGGCAAACTGACCCAGCTTCTAAGAGAGTTTGACACCTACCGGCTGGACATCCTTGGAATCTGCGAGATGCGGTGGACATCAAGTGGGCAAACAGTTAATGATGGCAAAACCATAATATACTCTGGACACGATAAGGAACACATTGGTGGTGTAGGAATCATCATGTCTAAAATAGCAGCTTCAGCACTAATTGCTTGGAAGCCAGTCAGTGACCGCATCATTACAGCTCGACTCCAAACAAATCAAATTAAAATTACTATCATCCAAGTATATGCCCCTACAGAGGATGCAGAGGATACCATCAAAGATGACTTCTATAATCAACTTCAAACCACACTTGATAAAACACCCACTCATGACCTTATTTTACTGATGGGAGACTTCAACGCCAAAATCAGTCCTAACCGAACTGGCTTTGAATATGTAATGGGACCATATGGCTCTGCAGAAGACATCAGTGATAACGGCGAACGCTTGATTTCTCTCTGCTCATCCAACAGCCTTTCAATTGGAAACACATATTTTAAGCACAAAGAAGTTCACAAAAAAACATGGCGGTCACCAAATGGAGAGACCTTCAACGAGATAGATTACATTTGCATCTCCAAACGATGGAGGTCATCTCTATTAGACGTGCGGACCCGCAGACGAGCGGATATGAGCTCAGACTACTACCTTGTCAGTGGAAAATGTAAGCTCCGAATGAAACGCCAACCAAAACGAGCCACTCGACCCCGCCCATTTAATGTCGACAAGCTTAAAGACTGCAATACTGCAGCACAGTTCCAACTGAAACTACAGAACCGCTTCGAGGCTCTTGCAGATATACTGACACTTGAAGAAGAGTGGGCCAACTTTAGAGATACCACTATTGAGTGCGCTGAAGAAATTATTGGAAGGAGGCGAGGTTCATACAAGGAACGATGGATACAAGACAGAACATGGAAATTTATCGATGAGAAGAAAGAGGCCAAACTTAGACGCGATCAGAAAAATGAAACACAGGGTCGCAGCCTAGCGGAAGAAGCTTATAGGGAAGCAGACCTGAAAGTAAAGAGAAGCTGTCGGCGAGATAAACGTGACTGGATTGAACAGAAGGGTCAAGAGGCGCAAGCAGCCGCAAGCAGAAACGACACAAAAACTCTCCATCGCATTGTCCGAGATCTCACTGGAGCAAAGAGTGGACATGGAGAACCGATAAAAGACAATCAAGGCAAAACTTTGCTAACGAAAGAAGAGCAGGGTGCAAGATGGATTGAGCACTTTAAAGAGACCCTTAACCAACCTTCGCCAGACCTGACTTACACATTCAGTGACCCCTCTCCGGACAATGATCTCAAGGTCAAGACAGACCCAATAACTGCAGAGGAAGTTACCATGGCCATTGCAGTGCTAAAGAACAACAAAGCACCAGGGCTAGACACGGTGTCAGCAGAAATGCTAAAATATGGAGGACAGTGCATTGTTAACAGAATGACTGATCTCTTGAATCTCTGTTGGCGAACTTCAAAAGTCCCTGAGGACTGGCAAAAAGGAGTCATAGTAAAGCTTCCAAAAAAGGGCAATTTGGCAGATTGCAACAACTGGAGGGGAATTACTCTCCTCTCCGTCCCGGGCAAAGTTTTCAGCACTGTTTTGTTGAGACGGCTTCAACAGTCTGTAGATGAGAGGCTCAGAGAAGAACAAGCAGGATTCCGAAGAGGCAGATCTTGTGCAGAGCAGATCTTCGTTCTACGAAATATCATAGAACAAAGTCTTGAGTACCAACAACGGCTAGCGATCAGTTTCGTAGACTTTAAGAAAGCATTTGATAGTGTCCACCGAGAATATTTTCTGATATTCGATTCGAAAAAAAATTCCTGATTCGCAGGTCCCTAGTTTATATAATAGATTGTACCGGATGTTTGTATCAATAGTAAAAGAAAAAGAGAATTCCAGATAAATGTAGATATTTGGAATGAATTCTTTAAATGAAACGCTAAAAGAACGCCCTCAGTAAATCAATGTCTATGAACACTCGATAATTTTTTTGTCGTCATATGGAATTAATTCTTCAAATGAAATACTAAAAGAACTCAGTATGGTAATGTTTATCAAGCCTCTTTATGTGACTTTCGTTTAAAAAAGCAATGATATATTGATTTAGATCTAATCTAGATTTTTAAACTAGATCTAGATTTTTAGTACAGTATATATCAGGATTTATATTCTAATTAAAATCATTTTTGAGTCTGGATCTAGAATTTCTAGATCTAGTTTAGAATAAAAAAAAGACTAGAACATGATGTAGAATTTCAATTTCTAGACTTAAAGTGTAGATTTTGATTTCCAAACATCTTGGTCAGTACTGTAATGTTATAATATACTAAAACTAATCTACTACTTTAAAGTTAATGTTGCATTCAGTCTATTAATAGATTATTTAGGATATTTTTAAAAATAAATTGTATCTAAATTACAGCTAAATTATTCCAAATTCGTATTTTAGATCTAGAACTAGTATATATAGATCTTAAGAGTGCAAAATCAGAAATTTAATTTAGGTTGATCTACATCCTTATTCTCATTCCATTGAAGTGAAAGTGCCGAGATCTCTGTTAATAGGCCTAACTGTGCTGAGACATCAAAGAACAAGCACGATATATCTGTTTATAGGCCTAACTGTGCTGAGACATCAAAGAACAAGCACGATATATCTGTTCTTTTCTTTTTTTGTTTTTTTGTTTTTAATCACAAGTCAATGCTGAAACATTATCTAAAACCACTTGTCTGACATATCTTACATATCCGAGAGATGTCATGCCGTAATGAGTAATATATATATATATTTATCAATAATAGGCTATTAGTTTATTATTAATTTAAGAGCAATGCCTGGTCGTGCTGTTATCGTGCTGAACTAATTATTTTTACGGTCCCGGGTTGTTTGTATGTTTGTTTTACGTGTTTCGGATGTTCCTTCAGAGTTGAAGATAGATTACTTCCTAGTCCAGGAGCATGCAGGGTTTTAACCAGGGATAATCGATAAGTCCGAACGACAGTCCAGCGCGCAAACTGTACGATCAGACAGGGTTCATACCTTGCAAGTTGCCATCCTCCATCGTCCAGCGAGAAGTTGATTATTTTAAACGTAGAAGGAACACCCGAAACATGTACAAACAGAAACAAAAAAATATTTTTTTACAACGGCAAATCTTTGATAACATTATTACTTTTGACCATCGAAATTAATTAATTAATTAATTCTTGAATATTCCTTACGAATAGGCAGATCACACAGGGATCCGACTCCTACGGGGGCCGCCTCTGATTTTGTGTGACAACACAAACACTCGTTGTAATCTTGTATTCATTAGGTTTTACTTTCGTATATTGCACTGTAGTCATTATGTAGCACAGCTATGTAACACTGTATTTACATATTTACAGTAATAGTTTAAAAACATTACCTGAAGACTTTGGCACAACCCTTGGGCGTATAGTTCTGTAGAGAAATTATTCAGGAAATATTGAAGATTATTTCTATTTAAAAAGTTAGTAACTAAAGAAAGAAGATGGCTGCCTGGTCGTGCGGTTTGCGCGCTGTACTGTTGATCAGAGTTTATCGATGGTCCAGGGTTCAAACCCTGCCCCCCCCCATCCCCCGTCGTCCTGCGTGGGGTTTGGACTAGGAAGTAGTTATCTTCAACTGTGAAGGAACATCCGAAACATTTAAAACATTTTACAAAACAAGAGCATTCATTGGGCCTACACACATTTATGTCAAGAATCATAGAACCCAATTTGTAAGTTAACAAAAGCAGAAAATAAGATTATTAATTAGTGCTTTTGTATTAAAACTTTTACCAAAAAAAACGCAATGGCTTTCACCTACCTAACTCCGGCCCTGACAACAGATACGCATTAAGAATATAGCGATAAAGAACACTATCACATTATAAGAATAGATAAGTATCTAATATGTATTTATACATGGCTCCTACTGTCTCTAAAGAAAAACAATGGTTTCGTCGAGATGAATCGCTGGTTTTGGTTTCATTCTTGAGCCAGGGCAGAATCGTATGTGAAAAAATAAGACAATGGCTACAATGGACCTCATTTACTAATCGTAAACAAACAACATTTAGTCACGTGATTCCATATATTTTCTATACAAATTATCCAATACACAATATCATGATGTGGCTAAATGTGTTTATTTAGGATTGGTGAATGAGGTCCATTCTGTAGCAGCAAGGTTTGACCCAGTTTGTGCACGTGAATGTTTTAAAGCTTTCTGATTGGGCGGCTCTCTTTCTCATTCTCTTGTTTTAAAAAAAAAGCCTTTTTTGATCTCGGCGAGGCTAGTACCAGTACCTGCTGAGTCTGTCTCAATGCTGTTCAATCTGTCTGGTTTATAAAAAATAAAATATGTATATAATATAATAAACACACAATTTAACATGGATAAAAACTAAAGAGGCAATTACCATGTATGGCGAATGCAAAGACAAGCAGTAGACCTAGACACACAGAGACATTGATTTCTAGCTTCATAGCTTCTTGTGTATGTTGTAAACTAACTGGGGACGACTCTTCCTTCAAGTTACTGAGAGCTTATTTACAGTATTACACAAAAAAGAGGCGGCGCCTCAGGAGGACAAATTTTAAAGGGCGGTGAATATTGAGTAAAAAAATGTTGTTTTTTTTTTAAAGCTTATCTTTCTCAGGAAAGTCGAGTTTTGGATTTTTATTTTTATCCGAAGTAAAAATTTTGAAATTCCTTGGAATTTTTAACTTAATACTATGTCATGAACAACTTGTACCGATAATGAGATTTAATGAAATATAAGTCAACATAGAAATTTCAATAATTAATCTTTGATATATACATTTTTTATGACGTCCAATCAAGAAAATTACATATAATATAGGTATAAATAACAATACCAAGCATTAAATTGAGCTTATCTAATCTGCACAAAATACATCCGAAACATTAAAAAACATCATGAGGAACATAAAAAAATTGCCATGTATTGGAATTAAAATTAAAGGAAAAAAAATATTTTCAATATTTTGTTTGCGATCTATACGTGACGGGCAGACATTCCAACGCACAAAAGTAGGCTGATTTTATCCTGACAGAAACATTAAAATAATAAAATCTTATTTTTGAACTTTTGTGTGTGGGGACAAATTTATTGAAATGTGGCCGCGGCCGTCACGTTTACTTACTTAGACGTAGGTCCTCCCGCGCCATTCGGCACATTGGGCGGCAAGCTGTCTCCATAAAGATCTGTCGTTGGCAACGTCTGAAGCCTCTTCCCACCTGGTGTCCATTGTTCTGAGGTCCTCCATGAAGGTATGACGCCAAGTTATACGAGGGCGTCTCTGTTTGCGTTTTCCTCGTATTGGTCTCCATGTCATCGCAATTCTTGGTATGCGTAGTTCATTTTGTTGTAGAACATGTCCCGCAAACCTCATGCGACGTTCTGTCACAACCTCACTAAGTGTTCGACTCCCAGTTCGGCATAGGATTTCCTTGTTTGAGACCCGATCTGTGTAACTGATTCTCAGAATCCGTCTCAGCCATTTTTGTTGAGCTACATTTTGTTCTTTTTTTAAATATTTACAGATGACTTCCGTGTCTCATATTCATATGTTTTTGTGTAATATTGGTATGGCAGTCGCTGCATCAAAAGTCGATTTAAATAGTGTAAATTTTATTTTCATATAAAGTTCATTCTTGGCCTTTAAAATAAACATAAAATTTTTGTTTTCAATTTAGTAGCTAGTAAACCAGGAAAAAAACACAATTAATATTTATATTTGTTGTGAATATTCTTCTTACATTTTACGTAGTATAAATTATAAAGCAATACTGAAAATACAATATTATCTTGCTTTGCTAAAAGAGAGTTAGCATAATCTCCCTTACATATATGTTATTTTAGAATGGGTGCATTTTTATGAAAAAAATCGCTTGAGTAATTAATTTAAAAAAAAAACAACAACAACGGTTTGCATTAAGAAAACAAAAGTAGCCGTTGCACCTAAACTTTGCAAGCCACAGCCCATGATGAAAAAAGATCTTTCATTTCTCTTCTTCTTAAGATCTGTGTGTGACAAACGGACAGACGGACATTTTCCACAAAACCAAAAGAGGCTTTTCCCCTTACAGGAGCAACCAAAAAAGGGGTATATTAAATTGTTAGAAACGGCCCTATTTCATACTTAGAGATTTGACTGCTGCATGTTTATTGTATTCTATTGATTTTATATTCAGCAGCTGCCAACTCCAAATTCAATGAATCTAAACCACATTTATTACTATATAATTATTGCCACCCACACATTTTACAGACTAATAATGTGTTTTTTTATTGTTGTAAAGTGGGGTTTAGATAACCCGGTCTTAAAAAAAGTTAAAAAGCATTTAATTTGTTTTCACTCTAATGAGAGGATTAGTATTAGATTTGCTTGAATCCCTGAATAAATAAAGAGACTAGGTGTACGCAGAACTACACATTTAAGACTGTAAAAATGAAAAATCTTCCAACGTAGGATGTGTGTGATGACTACTTTATTGGAGTGCTAGAGTGTGACACATTGTTTTCGTTTGTGTGCTAGATGTGAAGATGGCTTGAGGTTACTACAAGATTGTGTTGATCAGACAATGCTCTTCTAGTTACATCTAGTACTATGACTTAGTCAGAATTTATATTTTAAACATCTTATAGACTTTAATTTAAGACTTTCTTGTCGGAGATTTCAACTTTAAATATGTTTAGTAACTTCAGTAACTTTAGTCCATTCTGGGGCATAGGCCATCAACCAGCTTCCTCCAAGCATCTTGGTTCTTTCTGGGTGAGTCTCTCCGACAATGAAAATCCTTCAACACTATGGTCTACTTCAGAGGCGTCACTAGGGTGGGTGTCACCCGGTGCGGTAAAATCAGGGTGTCACCCCCCCCCAGCGTTCAACTTATTCTTCAAATAAAAAACTATCGTTGTTCAGTTGTTGTTTTTTGCGCAATAATACAGTTCGTTTATTGCTGCTACACAAAGTTTAAATGAGTATCGATTATGTTTTTTTTCTCTTACATATTATGGTTAATCATTACATACATTAACATCTACAATTTTTTTAAATAGAAAGAAATTAAAAACCAACTGAGCATGCTTTCCTAAGTAAACATTAAACAGCTCTTAATGGAAACTTTTGAACATTATAATCACATATAGTGGTAGTTTCATGAGGACAACTAATGAAAAATGCAACTTAATGAAAAGTATATTGATAGGTACGAAACTTTTTTAAAGAATTTTTTAACATATAAAAGTTTACAATAACTTTAGATAATAAATATTTAAATTTTCTTTTCAGGATTTCAAATTAGAAAACTTATAAAAAAAACTTAAAACTCAATATATCTTGCGACTTCGTTTTCAATGGACAGAATTTCTTGATTTGATTTCAAAAAATTGTTGTTAATTAATGTTTTAATGAGAGAACGTTGTTAGTTGATGTTTAATAAGAGACCGATATTAGTTAATGTTTGAATGAGAGAACGTTGTTAGTTGATGTTTAAATGAGAGAAAGTTGTTAGTTGATGTTTAAATGAGAGAACGTTATTAGTTGATTTTTAATGAGAAAACGTAGTTATTTGATTTTTAATGAGAGAACATTGTTAGTTGATGTTTTAATGAGAGAACGTTGTTAGTTAAGTTAGTTAATGTTTTAATGAGAGAACGTTGTTTGTTGTTGTTTTAATGAGAGAACGTTGTTAGTTGATGTTTTAATAAGAGAACGTTATTATTTAATGTTTTAATGAGAGAACGTTGTTAGTTAATGTTTTAATCAGAGAACGTTGTTAGTTAAATTTAGTTTTGCAAAGCTTCTTTTCACATGACGCCTTGTAAACATGCATTTGGCAAGAAACAGTTAAAGGTTTAATTCAAAGGCTGGTAGAGATTCGTTGTCGTCTTTCAAAACTTTGCTGCATTCTAGTATTCTAGTTTTAGTATTTCTGTTCACATATCTTGCCGTCAGGCCCAATATAAAAGAGATTGATGCACTCAGCATTAACTTCTTGCTCTCTATTTGAATAGTAAATCTTAAGAATACTTTCCTGATATTTTCATATTGTTAAAACGTATTTTTCTTTTTCATTAACATGCTAGTTTGATTTGAGAAAAGTTATCTTAATAACATTTTGAGCTAACTTTTCACATATTTCGTAGAGTAAATGTAAGTGCTCGAGCTTAGCCACCACTTTGAAAATAATTAACACTTTAATTTAAAGGTACTTTTGTGTTTAGTTTACTTTTTTGAGTACATCTGCCAATAAGAAAGTCAAGCAATGAAAGTTATGCGTGTATTCACAGACAGCTGGCAATCATATTTGTGCTGCGCCTCTAGTGTTTGTATTTTCAGAGAGACGGCAAAGATTTTCGCCGTCACACTTTCATAAAATCGTTCTTTCGTGGGTCTAACAGCAACACCATGAGCACACCAGCGATTTGTTCATATGACACGCTGTCATTAATTATATTATCCTATCTATTAGTATTAGCGGCAAAGAAAGAAAACCCTTTTTCTAGAGAACCAAGAAAGTATAATTACAAAATATTTTCCGATTAAGAATTTGGACCACATAGCTTAAGTAAACGGTGTACACATCCATTCAAGTTTCTTTTCTGTTCTTCATTTATTACTGCCTGCACTTCTTCATGAATCGTTGACATTGTAGCTGCATTACCATGTCCCTCATCATATCGATACGTTAAGCCCATCTCTTTTCAGTCGTTTTAAATTATCAGAACTGATACACTAGATTTGGCCCAAATTAAGAGGAATATCCTACATTTCTGTCATTTCAACATTACCATTGCTACTGTTAATATATCTTACAACTTCAGAGATCTATGTTAGGTGTGCTGTAATACAAGATACCAGAGTACCTAGCAAATCTTATGTCTCTCATCTCTGATAAGTATATCCCTTAAGTTGTTTGCTAAAACATATATATATATTTTTGGTACAAGCTTGGAAAGTAACTTTTTTTTTCATCGATGACTTGCGATCGTATAAGTTATTATTTCCACACTGGCTCATATTTGGATAACATTTCCACAATCCCGAGAAAAAAAATTTCATTATTCAATGAAAAGTCTTCTTCAGTTCGCCACCATATACCAACTTTTTCTTTGCTAGAAACAATGCGATAGTAAGCAATCTATAATACAAGATGTTCCTCTGTTTTCCCATCTATACGTCAATCATAGCAATGACGTCCTTGTCAGTTTTTGGAAGCTAAAGTCCTGCTCCCAAAATGTTCCTAATTTGAAAGCCTGATAAATGTCCTTCAGTCTTCTCTCGAGTTTCTCGATGTGGACATGTCCACTATTTATCAGAGAAGAAAATCTTGCTATTGATGTTTTCCCATTTAGAATAATTTTATTCAACAATTTCTAAGCTTTATGATTTTGCTTCTGTTATATTTTAAAGTTGGTATTTTTTAATTATTTTTTAAGTGCCTTTTTTACACTTGGGTGTCACCCCCTATCGGGTGTCAACCGGTGCGGACCGCACCCCCCGCACCTGCCTAGTGACGCCTCTGGTCTACTTACTTGATGTGGACTTATCATTTTCCAAAGAAAACATTGGAAATAATTGTCAATTTTCGTAGAGTTTGTACAAGGAGGAAAAACAAGAAATAATCATTTTACTAATTTTTTTTATATTTTTATAACACATTTTTGTGCAACATCTAAAAAGGATTGTATTGTTTCCCTAGGAGGCCAATTGGGATATACCTCTAAGGGTTCAGATAATGTAAAATATTAAGATAAAATTAAAAAAAAACTTTTTAGAAACCACGCTTATATTAAATGAAACTACTGACCTCAGTGCTTCAATACATGAAACAGCTGACCACAGAGCTCTAATAAAGAAAACCGCTGACCACAGTGTTCCAACAAATAAAACTACTGACCACAGTGAACCCATACATGAAATGGCTCTTTTTGTCTTAAAAGACAATGGATGAGTTACTGGTTTTCATTTCTTCTTGAATCGTATCAACATCTGGGGTGATTAAACAAGCCAATTCTGCAGGTATAAATTCCTAGAATCTCTTGTAATAGCGTGAGTGTAAAAAAAATAATGTTGAAAACTTGAATTTACACAGAAAGAAACAACCACGGTCCTATAAAATTAATTTTATATGTTAAATAAGGTTTATTTTCAGACATTAACCTTTTTCGCGGAAGGCGTCTGTCAGGGGGTGGTATGGCGAGAATGGATATGTTACTTTGTTATTTTGGTATGATTGTTATATCCCTTGTAGTGAATGTAAATAGTGTTGCACGTGTTGTGAACTGTGATGTAGTCTTAGTTGAATGTGCGAGAGAGTGTGTTTAGTCAATAAGGTTTTGCTCCCGGTCCAGGAAGATTGGGCGTGTACTTCCTGGACTGGTGTTTTGTGTATTTCATTATTGGATATTAAAGTGATGTTATAATTATTAATCTTAGGAGTTTGAGTCGAAGTATTTTAAGTAGTAACTGTTCGTAATTGCAATGGATTAAAGTACTATATAAGTAAATAATCAGCAACCCCCTAGCGAGCCCTAGAAACTAAACACAAGACAAGAGCCAAGTCAATAACATATATATATATATATATATATATATATATATATATAATTGAACACTGACAGCGTCTGCAGTAATATCTATTTCTAAAAAGTGCTTGAAATAGACGTTTCCATACATCTTCGCTAGCCTGATTGTTCGCAAATAAATTGTGTCAGAATGGTCGCTATTCTCCCAACTGTTGTACATCACAAGAATTCTTTACTCAACATACATGTGATCTTACAGGTTCACGCTCATTACAGATGGCTAAATTTACCTGAAATATCTATTAGTATTGACCAGTGATAATTCATTTGACTTTTGTTTAGTTTTATCTAAGGTGTGCACAGATACAAACCAGTGTTTTACGTTTTACTTTGACCTATTTGGCACGTGCTCTTTTTTTTTTTACTACGAGAAAAAGACGTAGCAGACGTCAGGAGAAAGAAAGCGGGAAAACACGTGGCACATTTACTTGTAAACTTCCCCCGACAGAAAATTATATAAACCATTAAATACTTTTTGAAGTTACATTTGAAAAGCTTAAAACCTATTCTACAACAGATGTATGTAGTATATGTATATTTAATCCAGAACGGGAACAAATCAATAATGAAATACACTATAAAAAATGTTACTTCTTTGAAAGCCTAACCTAAACTGTCTGTTTGTTTGACATGCTTCGGATGTTCCTTAAGAGTTGAAGATGGTTAACTTCCTTGACCCCTGATTAGGGTGAGCTTTATTTCCTTAAGA
>JADKLZ010058299.1:0-10838 GCA_021533235.1 Biomphalaria straminea | reverse complement strand
ACATTATTTTTATTTATATTACCATTATTATCAGGGCCGGATTTAAGTTTGTGGGGGTAAAATTTTTAGAATTTTTGTGGAAACACTACCTTTTTTTTTTGAAACCTTTAATAAAGACTCACGTATCAATAATAATAATAATAATAATACTAATATCTAACAGTATGCCAATTTTCAGAAGAAAGAAATTGAAACTAATTTTCCTTTTTTTAACACAATAAAATTATTTAATATGCATATTTTGATTTTAAAAACTATTTATTTGAGAGTGTGAAGGGTAAGGCCCTGGAATGACGTCCAGTCGTAAATCCAGGACTGTATTTAAATATTACGAGCACGCTTCGATTGGACACTTATAACCAGGATAGCGTTGCCAACTAAAAAATTTAAGTATTGTCACTAAAATCCGAACAAAAGTTGCAATAAAAAAAAAGGTTTCTGATCCGTCGAAATTCCTTTTTTTTTACCATTTTTGTGGCCATATTTATTACTATTACCAGGGCCGGATTAAGCCAATTTGGTGCCCTAGGCACAAACCCGCATTGGTGCTCCCTTCTGCCCGGACCCCCGATCCTCCACTGACAGCTGGTATGTTCAATATTATGCAAAAAAAAAAAAAAACTAACAAAGACAAACGATTATTAACACACATGTTTGTACTACCGTCACTCATATAAAACCTACAATAAGGTATTTCTTTATTATAGGATTTTTAGGCATATTTTCTTTTTTAAATTTTTTCTTTTCTTTTTTTTTGTATTTTTATTTTCTTCTTTTTAAATTTAAATTTTATTTTTTTTGAAAGCGTTTTTGTTTTTATTAAAAATAAAATTTTATTATGAAAGTTCTTTTTTTCTAGATTTATGTTTGGCAAAGTTTTTGAGTACATCATCAAAGTTAATTTTGCGCATGAAGTCCGCCTCAATCATCAGGAGAGACAAGGAATCAAGCCTTTCTTGTTTCATTGTTGATCTACTTGGATTTTTTGTACATTTCAACTGAGAAAAAGAGCGCTCAGTTGAACAGTTCGTGACCATTAATGTTAAAAATATGTGCAAGGCGATTTCTACATTTGGAAAAGCACACTCGATGTTGTCTCTAACTATAGTTTGTAGAGTTCTGCATGACTGAACCTGTTTTTCTCAGATTTTGATTCACGAAACTTGTGGCGAATATATGAGTGGAACTGTTGTAGTTTAGTTTATAGATTATTGTTCAGATTTTCAGGATAAGCATTAATTAGTGCTTCACAACACTGCAATGTTTGTGGTACATCAACCAAACAAAAAAATCGAACTACTATATCAGTATATGCCTGCACTCGTCTACTCATCTCTGTCTCAAGTTTGTCAACAATCGCGTAAAAAGTAGATATACGAAATTTGTCTCTGGCATTCAGTGAGACTCAGGGGCATTACCATCAATGACCACTGTCTTTCGTTTACGATTACGGGTCAAAGTTGCCTTATAGTCCACACCTGGTGTTAGTTCTTTTGCAGCTTCTACATGGACAATATACACATTTTTCTTGCGGACTTGTGGTGCCCCCCAAACGCTTGGTGCCCTAGGCACGTGCCTTGTTTGCCTAATGGTTAATCCAGGCCTGACTATTACTATTATTATTATTATTATTATGTTAGAAACGAACAAGTTTTCATTGTCTGGCGCTGCCAGGGTCGAGTTTCGTTAAAGAGAAACAAAATTCATCGTAGTCCCTTTATCAGTTTCCACTGAGGAATTTTCTGGTGATGTGGCAGGTCTGCAGCAGTACCGCCTTCTGACAGACAACGAGAATGTCCCTAGGAATGTTAAGGACCTTGAAGGTATCTGTCACATTTGTAGTTTTTATCCCCTTGTTTTTTTTTAATGAGTTAAAAAGAAGTTTAATGTAAATAATAAATAGTTTAAAAAAAAATATGTGTACTTACATGAATGTCGTAAAATAATGCGTTAGAACTAGCCGATCCAAAAGATTGATGTTAATCCTTTGCCGTTGTTTTTTCTTTATATGACTTTTTTTTTTCTAACCATCAGTGCCAATAAGTAAATAAGATAGAAATTAAAATTACACATCTTTTGATCTCCAAATTAGAGATATAATATTGGTATTAAATTATCGCTTATAAATGATTTTTTTAGGGGAAACACGCTGTTAATTTCTCTTTTTTTTCAAAACAAAATTTCTTTTTTTTTTTTAACTTTTTCCATCGTCAACTTAGCGTGCATCTAAAACAGTGATGCCCAAACTACGGCTCGCGGGCCATATCCGGCCCGCGACGTGGTTTCATCCGACCCGCCGATCATCGGAACAAAGTGTAGAAAATAAAAAGGGTGAAAATTTTATTGTACCTAATTTAGAGATGAATGCATTTTATTATATTCCAATAGAGCCCAATAGTTATATTATTTCTTAGAAGAACAGAAGTTTAATTTTTCGGCGACGATAGTTGACAGTTATTTTTATTCATGAACAATGCCGTTGCTGTCAAGCTGGTCGTGTTATTGACATCTTAGATGAGTAACACAGGGCATCATTATTGCATTCTTATGGTTCGTGTTCTTTTGGTGGTAATGCGATCGACTCTAAATGTAGAAACTTCTAGAAAATGTGGACAGATCTTTGCTTTTATTGATAATACTTCAACATTTGAGTTATACAGAAAAAGTGTCTGCTTTTGATTTTCTGGCTTCTTTTTAAGAGTATAGCAAAAAAGACATTTGTAAACCAAGATATCAATTAAAAAATATGGCGACATTGTTGGTTTGAGCTGCAGAGAAAAAGATTGCTAATATAAGCCTAGTTGGGTGATTTGAGCGAATGACGAAAATATTTAGCAAATAGTAGGGACCTGCGAATCAGGAAATTTTTTTCGAATCGAATATCGAATCGAATATCAGAAAATATTCGAATTTCGAATCGAATTCGAATCGAATATTCTTGAAAAAACTTGACAACCAACAAGTGTAAAATAAAACTTCAAATTCAAAAATTTTTATTATATTATATTTATGTAATACTGAAACACAAAAAGTTAGCAATAATTAAATTGAAAAGCAGGTCTTTTAAAAAAGTAGATCTTTATTTATTTTGGCCCAAATCAAAGTTTCAGCATTATTTTCCGAGAGATTGTGACGATGGTCAGTAATAATTTGTCCTCCAACTGAATTAACTCTTTCTGAAGAACAATTTGTTGCCTGAATTGCAAGCAAATTCCTAGCTGCTCTGGCCAAAAGTGGAAAAATATTAATATTTTCTTTCCAAAACTGAAGAGGATCACTGTTTCGATCTACAACTGCTTGCTTTGAATACAAACTGACTTCATCCTTAATTTTCTCAGAAATGGTGGAAATTTTGTTGATTCTGGTATCTCCTTCAGCATCATGCACTTTCTTGAACATTGAATCCATAAGGCTTCCTCTATTCCTGTCTTGAACAAGACATTCAAGTGGCAATTCATCCGAATTTTTGCCAATTTTGCTCCCTTCAGAGTTTGCCAATATTGTCTCTACAAATAAGACAGCTTTTTTAGTTTCAGCTTCTGAAAATAAGTAGTGTTTAAATCTTGGATCAATGAATGTGGCTGCCAGGAGATGATCCATTGTCAAATCAAATCTTGCTCCAAGTTGTTTCAATAGTTCATCTCGAAATTGTTGGAGACCAGTTGGTGATTTGGACACTAACTCTTCCTTCAATGTAAAAATGCAAGGATAGACCAAACTTATACTGACATTGGAATCAGCACTCATAACTGTTGTTGCTTCTGCTGTTGGTCTTAGAATTGGAAGAGTAGCATTCAGAGTATCTTGTAAAGTTTGTGTTAATAAACCAGTTATAAACCAGTTAAGTAACATTTTACACACCAAAGTACACATCAAAACCGAGCTTGAATTATCCAAAAAAAAGCATTACTTTTTTTTGGAAAATATTCGAAGATTCGAAAATTTAAAAATAATTTCGAATCGAATTCGAATATTCTTTTTATATTCGAATTCGAATCGAATATTCGCAGGTCCCTAGCAAATAGAGACATGAAAATGAGTTGATGGTTAGGGCAAACTACAGTGCTTCCTGCTTAAAGAAATTATTGCTGAAAATGCAGTAAAAGCCCTCAGTTTTTCTCGCATAACAATTGCAAAACGAGTGGAAGACATGGTACAAATCGCCATTCAAAATAAAATGAGACAACGCATGTTGCAGATTTCGAAATGTTTTTTACTGCCTTTGAGGAGTGCCCTGACAGATCTGAAACTGATTGACTCACAAAGCTAAAGCTTGAGAGATTTCGTGTGATACAGACACATATTTATACGCCGCGTTGCCTAGTAGAGTCACGGGGTTTTAATAAGCTTTTTAAAATTGTTTATTTCATTTTTTTTTAATCTTTTCATTGATGTGGCCCGCGACACGAGTGTCGGAAATTAAAATGGCCCGCAGACCGTACAAGGTTGGGCATCAATGATCTAAAAGAAATGAACAGTTCCATTAGGAATTAAGGGAATTCACCACGTGAGTACCATATTGAGCTGGAAATACTCGACTTCCGGCCTCACCCTCTAGTAAAAAAAGTCTTTATAAAGATATCGAAACAAAAAAAAAACATCAATAGGCGTATAGATATCAGCTTGAACCTTATAGAGAGATTTCCCACAGCCAGAAGAATTATCATTGGCCTAGATTACTAAGAGATCAAAGCTTGACCCTCGTAATAATAACACATTTAGAGGAAAAAGGTGTCTTTCAAGGGGGGCAGCAGAGTATTTCATTTTGGCATTGGTAAAAAAATATGGGAAGAAAAAGAATTCGGAAAAAAAAGGGGGGGGGGCAAGGTAACGTGTAAAGACTTGGTCCGTGACCTCCGTGACCCCATGTCGAATGTGCTGCTTGGTCACGGATGAAGAAGTCACAAAATCTTTCAGTAAAAAAAAAATTTTTTTTTTCTGTATTTAGGAGTTTCAATGTGGCTAGAAAAACAAAAGACAGGAGGAGAAGTTATAACAATGAACTCCTTATCTTATCTTATCTTATAAAATACAGACGTTACTTAAAAAAAGAGGGGAAAAAAGAAAAAAAAAAGATGATCATTACGTCCTAGACTTTATGACTTTATATAAACCATAGGGCAGATTGAGAACTAATACTAAAACTAAGACTAACCCTAACCCTAACCCTAAGACTTCTTTATTGATCCTTATGGAAATTCACTTTGATTACAAGGTCAAGGACTCATTTCTTAATTAATATAAAACAACAACAGAAACAGTCACATAAATAGAATATATATACAACAAGTTATTCCATATGTTAGAGTCTTTTGCCTTGTCGCACATTATAAACTATAGAAGATCTTATGTAGTTTAAAGCTGTTAAGTTGGTATAGGGAAAAAAAAGTGGTTGATTTTCAAGGCTGTATTTTTTTTTTATTATAGCTTTTTTTAGAGCGCTACTTTCATGCTTATAGCATGCTCAGAGCGCTTTGGTCCAATCTCATTTGTGGACCAGTGGGGGGGGAGGGGGTATCTAGGAGTTTGTTTTCCGTGCTGCCTTTAGGAGCTCAGTAAAGACAACTCTTCCCGAGTCGGGTGTCGAACCTCGAGCCCCCTTCTAGGAAGCCAAGCCAAGTTCAAGCGCACTTAGCCTCTCGACCACGCATCCCACGAAATCTTGTTATCACCAATGACCTCCATATAGTTGTATGGCTTCACTTGTTGTGTTGGTATATTCTTTATCTGCAGTTCGTGTACAAGTAAAAAAGTAAAGTTCCCCTGTCAGACTTTGTGGTCTATAGGGTTTATGGTGTAATGTTCATCTGTTTCTGTGGCCTACGGTTACCGAGGCTGTTTTGTGTCCATACAACGACCAACCGCCTTTACTTTCCCCAACTAATGTCAGGTACTCAATAGAGCTGGGTGGACTCAGAGGCGCACGAAGATCCCGAAATTAAATATTCCAGTTTTTACCAAGATTCGAACTCCGTACCCGGTTTAGAAGCCAAGCACTTTACCGCTCAGCCACCGCGCAGTTCATGTATCAGTTGTTTATTCTTTCTGAAATCTAAAATGAGTTCTTAGGTTTTTGTGACATTCCCAGTGCTCCCGTTTGTAAACTCTTCTATCGAGCTTCGATACTGAGTTATGTCTCCTGAAATAAGACTGACTATGGCAGTATCATCAGTGAATTTAATGAGTTTCACTGAGTTTTAGATGCTTCTTATGTCATTAGTATAAAGAGTGTACAGTACAGGAGAAAGTACACAACCTTGTTTAGCACCCGTACATAGTACTCGAGTTGTCGATTTGGCGCTTTAACAAACTGGCGGCGTTGGGTTAACAATTTTAGAACCCATGCTTGAACGTAAGGGCTGACATTTAAATTACTCAGTTTGTTTATCATTAGATGTGGCTACATGATGTTGAAAGCCGTGGAGAAATCAACGAAAATCACTCGTGCGTACGATCTGGCGTGTACTGAGATGCTTATAAAGCTGGTCCAAAAGATATAGAATTGCATCCTTAGTTTTTATGCAACCCATTCCATGTTCTAATAGTACTAGGGAACAAGGTGTATTTTTAGAAATTTGTCCTAGCATATGGAATGAGGAATGTGTCTTTATCTTTGTCTTTCTTAGTATTTTATTAGATTTTGTTTTTGTATTTGAAGACTATGGTTCAGTGTATGGTTATGTATAATTGCTACTTTACTTTTGAGTCTTCTCTCCTGAAGGCTTTCTAAATTTAGTGATTTTACTAAAGGTGTTACTCTAGTCAAATGTTAATATTCGTTTGTAATGAATCTCACTGCTCTATTTTGTGTCTGTTCCAGTTTCTTAATGTTTTCTTGAGTTGAGGGGTCCCAAACAGAGGACGCATATTCTATAATTGGCCTAACCAAGGTTGAATAACATTTTAGTTTTATGTTCTTATTTTATTTACAGAAATGTCTTTTAATAAACCCTAATGCTTTGTTTGATTTTTTTGATAGTTTTATCAATATGGGGATTCCATGACAGTTTTTTATTTATTATGCTAAGTATTTTGCGTTTTTAGTCTGTGTTACTGGTTTGTC
Source organism: Biomphalaria straminea (assembly GCA_021533235.1). NCBI lineage: Eukaryota > Metazoa > Mollusca > Gastropoda > Planorbidae > Biomphalaria > Biomphalaria straminea. The sequence goes on along the minus strand of JADKLZ010058299.1, from coordinate 3,775 downwards.
ATGAATTTTATAAGTGAAATTAATTTGCTTTATTTTTTTGATACTCGTAATAACTGACATTTTTCTGGGTAGAAAAATATGCTTCAATTTGATTCCTATTTCTGTAACTTATCTAGTTCTCTTATGCTGTGGCCCTATGTTCCACGAGGAACTCAAAGGAATGATGATGATGACGATGATCTGCAAATAATCTGAATTTTGTAGCTGAACTAATGCAATTTGGTAAATCATGTATGTAAATTAAAAACAGTAGTGGACCTAAGACTGTTCAAGCAGTCCTGATGTAAAAACTAAAGTAACCCACACGGTAAACAGTGCGTCTTTGTTGCCTAATGCACAATACACAGGTGTATTTATATGGATACGTGATGCTGGTACAATTCATCACAGGTGTCACATTGAACGGCTTTTTGTTACATTGTGCATACTTTTTATAATTATTTTTTACATATGTTGCATCTATCTTTACATCTATGCCCTGGATTGGATTCTACATGTCCTGCTATTAATATTAAGAGTGCTAGGTTTTTTTTCTTTTGTTTCTATTTGAGAACTTTCGTGTATGTTGTGTATGTTGCGTTTATGTGATGGTTGATAATTACTATTTCCTTTTTAAGTTACAAAATTGGTGTAGGGTTCTTGTTTTTTTATTTCCTCACATTATTATTTTTTTTTGTATGTCAACAAAATCTTCCTTCTTGAAACGAGAGTAAAAATGATTTAGTTTGTTGGCGAATTTCTCCTCTACATCCGCTGAAAGTAGTTCTCGTTTTCAGGCGCAGCCTGTTTTTTCTTTAATCCTTCCCAGTATGCTTTTTGTTGTTATTTTATCTTATAGGTTATAGAAGTTTCATTTTTAAAAAAAAAATAGGATCATTACGTCATACGCATCTCTAGCGTGCATCTAGTCATGCGTGTTAATCAGGGACTTGTACTCTGCTAAGTCGTTTGTTTTCCTGGCTGATTATCTAATGGCACTAGGGAAGAAGGAGGACTTGTACGAAGTTAGTTCAAAAGAAGTTCTTAATTATTTTTGTTTTCCTTCAGTTATTGCTTTTTTTTAGTGTTTTCTTTAGGGGCATTTATAAACACTGGATTTTTAGCCTTTTACACTCTTTTCTTTTTAATATTAAGATCTTTGATGTTTTTTGGTCATCCAGGGCAGAGGCGGTCTTAGCAGTGCGTGGGATCTGGACGAGACTCATCTAAAGGGCCCTTATCCGCAAGGGTAGACTAATACCGTAGCACATCACGCTAACGGGCTAATCAGTGTCTAACGCTGTAACTATAATAATACAACATGTCCGTCTCTACGCTGTGGGCCTTATTTTTGCTACAAAACATAGAACATGACGTAGGTAGGCGTACTGTTGGCCGCTAAAGTGCATTATATACTGTATTCAGTGTATCGTTATTGTTCTCTGGCAACAGAAGCAAATAAAAAGGGAAACACTTGCGCACTTCCCAAGTCTCCTCTCTCACTCTGAAAATTGAAGCCAGTTGGATGTATGTAAAAGTTATTAATGAAATTGGAAATAGTTATTTAGGGGTTTTAAGTGTTTGGGGATGTCATGTGATATTGTTTATATCCGAAAATAGTAGGCCTATACGCTTATGAAATTTATTACGGCGAAAATATGACCTTTGCTTGCGGTCTTAGAACGTATCACCAACGAAAGTCAAGAAAACACTGTCGATTTCTTAATAATTTTCATTTCAAAAATTTAATTTTTCAAAAGTTACATTTATGCTAGTACAAAATACAAATGTTATAAATGACACTTTCATATAAAATTTTTCATAATGCAAAGATTAGTTTAAACTTTATCACTATGAACTTTTCGAATAAAGTCCGATTGGACGTCGATGTTTATATACGAAATAAACGATTTAGATTGGTTGCTTCCACCTTCGCGTTCTATTGATGCTAAGGTGAACTCTTAAACGATGATAGCCTCTTAGACTTGGCAGGTCAATTTATGCTGACTTTACCGAAATTGAACGGTATTTTGAAAACAAAAATTTATGTTAATAGCTTAAATGGTAATTGGCATTATGAAGATACTGGGAAAATATTGAGTTACAAGTCCTAGTTTATGAGAACTGATTTGGTTTTCGAAGTTGGTAACAATAAAATCTCTGATCGCGGGGCCCTCCACAGGCACGGGGCCTGGGGCGCTTGCCCCACTGCCACGCCCTAAGGCCGCTACTGATCCAGGGCTTTAGTGTTTCCTGAGACTTGTTTTGCTTTTGTTGGAATTCTTAACTCCTCACAGAATAATAGATACAAGTGAACAGTTTCTATTAGTTCTCAACAATCATTTCCCAGTTTGTAATCTTAATGCATCTTCTTAGTGTTTCTACAGTCTAATATGGGACAACATTTTGACCGTTTTTATTACTCTCTTTGTTGTTTTAAGAGATTGTGTTATTTTACGTCTCCTGGATGCCATTACCATCCCGCAAATTCCTGCCAATCCTTGATTGTTTAGACTGCAGGGGTCGGCAACTTGCGGCACGCGAGCCACATGCGGCTCTTTAGTTCCATGCGCAAATATTACTTATTTTTATTGAAAAAAAAAATCTTTCAAAATTTTTCGAAATCGATTCTATCTCTCAGCCACTTGTACTCGCTTTTCAGCGCACTCCTCTACCATGTCTTGAAATGTAACATATTTGCAGGTGGAAGATATTTAATTTTCTTCTGCCTTATCACTTGATATTAGATGAGTCTTAGATGAGCAGACTAAACATTGATGTGGCCTGTTTGCAAGAAACCAGACTGGCAGACAGTGGATCTCTTACAGAAAGCAATTATACTTTCTACTGGCAAGGAAAACCAGAACAAATGCCACAGAGATGAGTCTTACGACTTTAAAAGAAAGACACGCCACAAGTTGGGCTTTTTGCCCTGTATCTGTCTTCCCAAGGTCCAAAAGAAAAACTTCTTGGATTGCTGCCGCTCTCGTGACAAACCAGAGGAAAAGATAGAGCTAATGTCGTGCGAAAATGCATTGAAGGCAATAAAATCGATATAAATAAATCGTTTCAATAGCAACTGATGAAGCCAGAAGTATGACATGAAAAAATAAATGGACAACTACGATTCTTTGGCGCAAAATTAAACCATGAAATTTTTACGGTTCACTGCATAATATACCAAGAAGCGCTTTGTGTCCAAACATTTTCGTACAAAATAGTTGAGGTCATGAATCTGTTAATTTAATTTTTTAACAGCATCTTGTTAAAAGCACTCTACCATTTCAGTTTAAAAAATTCTTAAAATGTTCGGAAGAAAAACAAATCTTGTGGCTCTTTAGAAACTTTGACATTTTGTAAATTGTAACTTTTGACTCTACAGACTCTATCCACCCCTGGTTTAGAGCAGGTTTGTAATTAGGTTTAATTGTATAAGTGTATAGTTGGAGTCTCCAAGTGGGAAATAAAATTTTTACATGTATAAACCTGCTCAATGATTATATAGCATTTGTCATGTGTTCCACTCTGCCTTGTGGGGAGACAGATTCATTGGCTATAGTTCGGCAGTGTGTTGTCAATAGGCGGGTTGTCAACATCTCCAGTTACGATACTAACAGAGTCTGGATGTTTTGATTTTCCGTTGTAAAGCACATAAAAAAAATTACACCCGTCGTAATCCCCGTGTCAGCCATTAGTGGTATCTACACACCAACAACACACACAAGTGTGAACTCTCTAGTAAGGACAAAGTCTGACACCCCTACGTGTGAACTCTCTAGTAAGGACAATGTCTGAC
>JADKLZ010058283.1:0-29580 GCA_021533235.1 Biomphalaria straminea | reverse complement strand
ATGTATAGGTCTATATAACGAAACTATATAAAAACACATGATGCTGCAAGAATATTTATGTATAGGTCTATATAACAAAACTTAATAAAAACATATGATGCTGCTAGAATATTTATGTGTAGGTCTGTCTTAAAAGTGGAGGCATGGTGGCTGAATGGTAAAATGCTTGGCTTTCGAACTAGAAGTTCTAGGTTGAAATCTTGGTGAAGACTGTGATTTTTACTTTCATAATCTTTAGGGCGCCTCTGAGTTCACCCAGCTCTAATGGGTACCTGACATTAGTTGGGGAAAAGCAAAGGCAGTTGATCGTTGTGCTGGCCACATGACACCCTTGTTAACAGTGGGCAACAGAAACAAATGACCTTTAAATCATCTGCCCAATAGATTACAAGGTCTGAAAGGGGAATTTTACTTTTTTTTCTTTTTGTCTTCACAGACACATCTAGAGGTTTCATTGGTGCTGCTTTCTGCCACTTGAGTCAGGGTCACAATCACTTGTGACTCAACAGGCCTATTCTAAAGTGGTACACTTCACCACATTTCTTGCTCCTAAGGATGAAACGATGGCTGCCTGTTCGTGTGTCATATGTCCAGGTTTGAACTCTGCCCACTCCTAACCTCCACAGACCAGAGAAAGACGTATAATGATTAATTCCGAAGGAACATCTAAAACATGTAAAACTAATGTTTCTATTTCACTGCTATCCAATAGGGCAGCATTTCCCACTTCATTATCTATATTCTCTTTCCATACTGCTCCTTACTTGGATATTTTCTCCCAAGCGATGAGAATAATTAGACTCATCAATTCTCAAAGCATTATTAGTATGTGAAGATTTATGTTTTCAAAACCTTTTTTTTTCTGTAGCTTTGAGATAAGATGTGGGCTCTGATAAATAGATAGCTATTATATATATATTTTATATATATTGTTTGTAAAATGTTTTACATGTTTCGGAAATTCCTTCAGAGTTGAAGATAGTTATTTCCTAGTCCGAACCTCCCGCAGGACGATGGGGGATGGGAGCGGGCAGGGTTTGAACCCGGGACCATCGGTAAATCGATACGACAGTCCAGTATGCAAACCGCTCGACCAGGCAGCCATCCGATATTTGAAGACTGTGCTCTGATGATTGGCAAACAAGTTAAAACTTCTTATTTATCCAAATGATCAACTGTTTGCATTTTTTTTTTAAGAAACTGCAATCAACAGAGAAGATGATATCAATATTACATAATCATGTGGTTAGCTATTAACAAAAGGAAGGGGTGGGGTGTCTTGTGGTCAGCACAGCCACAAACAGCCATAGCTATGTGGTTAATACATGTAATGTGAAGACATATAAAGTAAGCGTATGAAATTACCACATAAGTATCATAGTCAAATTTGTGTCTTGTGTGGAGGTGACGAAGAAAGTTGGAGCTCTTAAGATTCTGATCTCCCCAAGGCATGGAAGCACATATTGGACACACCTGTGCAAAGGTTAACAAATAACTTATTAACAAACTTTATCAAAGCAGAACCTGGTGTAAATGCCTATATGCTTCTACTTCATTCGGTTTAGCATAATACCAAAAGAAAAAAAAATAATTTAGCAAAAAAAAATCCTCCTCACTATTTTCAATACACTTACTTGATCCTACACACCAGAGTATATGGATTTCTTTTAATGTGGAAGATCTATCATATCTACTAACATAGATAGTATGTCATTCAATCACATGTGACTGAGAGAAATAAATTATCATCTAAAGCTAGCAGAGCTTTTTGACACCTACGAGTGTGCTGGAATGAGTCTCTTTGTCCTCTAACCAAAATCTATGCTAAACTAGGCAGTGATTATCACAAGCCTTTTGTGGAGCTATGAAACTTGAGTCCTATATTGAAAACATTCTAAAGCCACAAGAAAAATTATGAGAAATGTGCATACCTCCCATTAGGAGCATTTGCACAATAAATAATGGTGTTATTGAGAATACAATGTGGACAATTAGGATAGGGCATATTTTCTCTAAGGGGAGATGACTGTTCAACAATCTTTTTACATAGCTCAGAAATTTTCTCTAAGGGGAGATGACCGCTCAACAATCTTTTTACATAGCTCAGAAATGGATAGCAAAGCAAAAGGGCTGTAAAGATCAGCTCAATTATCAGCTTACTCTTGCTTCTATCCAAAGAGTCAGTACAGTTACAGTATTATAGACAGCCATCATTGAAGCAAATCACATGAAAACAGAATTAATTTAATCCTAGAAAGATTTAATTCTGTCTGCATAAAAAGTGACAAAAGTAATTTTGTTACTATTGTGACCCTTGTAAGCACCAGCATGCTTCATAGTGAATACTAAACTGTACTGTTCACATTCAGTACTCACCACTCTCTTCAAGTCATTATGATGGTCATGACTACAGTGCTCTATCAGCTGGTCTCGTAAAAGGTTGGCTTTGTAACAATATGGACAGGAAAATGTAGATCTGTTGGGCACAATACTGAGAACAAGAATAATTTTTATTTTTAGTTGGAAGCTAATATTATACATACTACATATCACAAAATATCAACCAGAGATAAACCTGTTAAATAATAATAATAATAATTTTTATTATCCATCCTTCTCCATAAAAAATTGATCTTACAATGTCTGCAATACACCAGACAAAACATAATAACTATAGAAAACCAAAATATACACGGCTTTTCTTGTGAATATGGGAAAAAAATTATTACTTTGCTTGTATTTTAACTCTTTCTTTCCTAATCAACGATATCATCGTTGATTTTGACCTCATCAAATTAACTTAATTATTAATTGTTTTGTACTTGACATTGAATTTATATAAAAAGAGCATGGATTTCCCTTTAATTCTATACCAAATACAACATATTCTGATAACAAACAACAAAACTATTGAAGCCCAATCATAACAGGGGTAGTGACATAGTAATGAACAAAAACTGGAATTCCTTCAAAGCGTGGACTAATAATTACGGAGAGAAAGAGTTAACATGTGTTATCAATTTAGTAGTAGTTAAAAGTTAGGCAATCAATCACTGAGTATCAGCACCTAATCACTGAATACAGGCACCTATTTTTTTTTTACAAGAAAAATAATAATACAAAAATAATAATTAAACTGATTGGCAACAAGGGAAAAAATTTGTGGTGTCAAACAGGTTGGAAAAAAGAAAAAGTAAGATAAGAAATACTTTAAACAAAACATACAGTGTCAGACAATACTTGTTATTAGTTGTACTGAAATAAATAAGAAAGCTTGTTAGAGCTCTCTCAAAGGTAAGATAAGAAATACTTTAAACAAAACATACAGTGTCAGACAATACTTGTTATTAGTTGTACTGAAATAAATAAGAAAGCTTGTTAGAGCTCTCTCAAAGGTAAGATAAGAAATACTTTAAACAAAACATACAGTGTCAGACAATACTTGTTATTAGTTGTAATGAAATAAATAAGAAAGCTTGTTAGAGCTCTCTCAAAGGCTGCAGGAAAAACAATTGAGACTCAAAGAAAAGCCCTTATTAACTCTTTAACTCCGTAATTACTTTTCCTCATCTGAGAGAACTTTTCATTTTTTCACATTCGAACATTCTACCCTCTTATGATTAAACTTCCATAACATTTTTGTTTGTAATCAGAAAATGATACTTTCGGTATAGAAGTATAGGGGAATGCATGCTCTTTTTATGTAACACAAATTATAGTTTATAGAACCAAAAATTAATTTAATTTAAAAGCGTCATATCAACGATGGTATGGTTAATTAGGAGAGAAAGAGTTAAAGACAGGTGAAGAAGACAGAAAGAAAACTTTAAAAGAGGTGAAGAAAAATATGCAGGTCACTAGTGGGTCTGCATAGTCATGTGAAACACTGTAATCAACCTTAATCTTTAGAATCAAAGTCATTGCCATTATTACAAAATGAAAACGAAATTCAAAGTTATATGTCTTTAGAATCCAGTTAAAATCAAATGTATCCATTTAAAAAAAAAATGTTTTCAAGCCTGATCAATAGAAAGGTGAGAGTTGTTTTTCTGCAAAACAAAATTTTTTGTTACCAGTGTGCGCCAAGTACTGTAGGTGCGGACTGGGTTAATATTTGCTGCATTCTCTGTACAGCAGGACAAACAGACTTGTGTTGTTTCATCTTGCTGGCTGGTACCTGAAAAGATTACAACCATTGTATTATGCCTTGTCTACAAAGTTTATTTTTACTATTCCTCTCATAAAGACAACCTGCACCCATTCAACCACAATGTTATATCAGATCTGAGGCTGTCTCTATTCCATTAGGACTAAAACAGAAAGATTTAAAAATTCCTTTAATCCCACTTTTGGTCAGTGTTACAAGGTCATCACTGATCATTAAGAAGTACATAGAAGTCTAATTCATAAAGCACTGGTTGTGAGTGTGTAGGTGTTTTGTGTAGGAATGTTGTTCATATCTGCATCTATATTGTTATTATTACAGTAGTTACGCTGAGGTGGTCCATTGTAGTCAAAACTGAATTTCCATTTGATGGGCCAATAAAAATTATCTTATCTTTATCTTATAAGCTTGCAAACTCTTTATGGGTGGAAATTTGAGCGTCAATGAATAACTTTGGTAAAAAAAACAACAACTAGCTAATTGGCCACACAGTGACCACTCCAGATTAATAAAGCAGGTGAATGCTGACTGGGACAATTTGAGAACCAAAATACGGCTCACTAACAACTTAATTAATAGACATATTGTAGAATAGATTAAAAAAAGTATAATAATTAAATGAAAACTCACAGAGTTATGGCAATCAGAGCAATTAATAATGCATCTTGACATTAAACGTTCAATGTGATGAGCTGGACTTGTGGATGCTATGTAGCATCTGCACTGCGGACAGTAGGGGTCTAAGCTTTGACACAAATTCTGGAGGCAATCAAAACAGTACCTGTAAATATATAACAATTTTAAAATGATACCTTTTTAAGTATATTTCACACATCTTTATGTCTTTTAACTAGTAATAAAATTCTTCAAAGCAAAATACTAGATGTACGTTTTTATTTTGTAAGTGTAAACAAGTGAAGATGGCTGCTTGGTCATGTGCTATGCACTCTGGACTGCCTTCTGGATAGTCTTATATCCTCCCCCCTTCCTGCAGGAGGTTTGGGCTAGGATGTAATTAATCTTCCATTTTGAATGAACATCCAAAACACATTAAACAAAGACTCACAAAGTAAAACTGATACAGATTCTCAGATACAGATTCTGACAAGTTTTTGTAATTTTATTATAATTTGCCTTAACTTGTGTTGAAGAAAATTGATATTAGCATTAACACTAAAATGTACATTACATCATTTCCGTGTATTTAAACACAAATCTAAATGAAGAAAATATCTTTTAAAATCTTCAAAAGAAATTTTTCCATCAATGTCTTTAATTTGATTATTATATTTTGACTATTTTTTGAATGTTTGAAAGTGATTGATAATTCTAAACAGCTTTAACAACCATACCCAAATACAGTCTTAAGGGTCAAATCTGTAAGGACAGTTCTTATTGAAAAAAAACAACCTCTTTATTATATTTCGTAATGATAAATGTTCCGTTACAGAATTTGAGTACATACAAATTCTGTATAAACTGGTGTCATCTACTTTATTATAATTCATAATGATAAATGTTCCGTTACAGAATTAGAGTACATGCAAATTCTGTATGAAATGGTGGTCATCTACAATTTGATGACTAAACCTAATTTTTGCTTATTACAATAAAATAAAATGACCCTGGCTCTTTTCGTTTCTCTCTGGAACCCACATTTTTTTTCACCCTGGGTATCATAATATCTCTGACATAGACTTCTGACATGATCTGGAGTGACCAGCTTTACAATGTCCCCCCACCCCACCCCAACACACATAGGGTTTTGGCCCATGAATTCTAATTTCACATCAATACCCCCCCCCCCCCCCAATTTTCTTTGACTTTTCGATTCAATATTGAAATACTTTATATACTCAATGTTGCTTTTTTTATTGGTCCAATCAAATGGAAATTCAATTAACCACCTCAGTTTAACTACTGTAACAAAAACAGTATAGATGCAAATATGAACAACATTCACACACAAAACACATACACATTCACAACCAGCGCTTTATGAATTAGACCTCTATGTACTTCTCGATGACGACAGATGGTATAGCACCTTTGCTTAGTTTTTAGCACCTTTGCTTATTTTTATCTCTTTGTTATCCTTTACTATAAGGAAAGCAATGAATGATATTAGATATTGCAAATATTTCTTCAGACCATCAGTTTCAGCCTATAGGGAAAAAGAAGCTTTTTCCAAAAGCCTCTATTGAATTCTCCATTTCTGTTTTCAACACTACACTTATTTTTGCATTTTGTCCTCTAAAAAAAAAAGAAATATTATTAACTGTAATTGTTTATTTAACCCTTTATGAATGTAGAGAAAAAACTGCTATAGAGTAAAGTAGTCTAAGAAAATGGAAACAACCGGCATAGCACCATTAAAAGGAGAAAACAACTTAACGCATAACGATAATGAAACTAAAGCTAACATCCTAAACAAATACTTTGCATCAGCATTCTCAGCCCCAGGAGACAAAGACATATCAATTAATTTAAACCAAGTAGACAATATAGAAGAGATAGAAGTACAGGAAAATGGAGTCCAAAAACTATTAGCAAGCATCAAGCCGAATAAAGCGTCTGGACCTGATGGTATTCCAGCTAGATTACTCAAGGAACTTAGCAAAGAACTAGCACCTGTGTTCAAAATACTTTTTCAGGCATCTCTTAACCAGGGCAGAGTACCAAGGGACTGGAAAGAAGCTAATGTCACACCTCTATTTAAAAAAGGAGAAAAATCTGACCCAGGAAACTACAGACCAGTATCACTTACCAGCATCACATGTAAAATCCTAGAACACATAATATGTAGCAACATCATAAACCACTTAGATAAACATAATGTCCTTACTCCATACCAACATGGCTTTAGGAAACATAGATCATGTGAAACACAGCTAATAGGACTAATTGATGACTTTTCAAAAGGCTTAGATAATAGTGAACAAATAGATGCTATCTTACTAGACTTTTCCAAAGCTTTTGACAAAGTTCACCACCATAGTTTGCTTAAAAAATAAAAATATTTTGGTATTGATGGTCCATTGCATCAGTGGATTAAAGATTTTCTGATAGGAAGAGAACAAACTGTAATAATAGATGGTTCTAAATCAACACCAATAACAGTAAACTCAGGTGTACCACAAGGAACAGTCTTAGGTCCACTACTATTTCTAATTTACATAAACGATTTACCAAATTGCATTAGTTCAGGAACAAAAGTTAGATTATTTGCAGATGATTGCATAATATATAGGACAATAAAAACAACACAAGACACAGAAATTTTACAAAAAGAATTAGATAAATTACAGAAATGGGAATCAAATTGGAGCATGTCTTTCCACCCAGAAAAATGTCAGTTATTAAGAGTAACAAAAAAACTAAAACAAATTAATTCCACTTATCTTATTCATGGTAAACCAGTAACACAGACTAAAAACGCAAAATACCTAGGTGTTATAATAAATGAAAAACTGTCATGGAATCCCCATATTGATGAAACTATAAAAAAATCAAACAAAGCATTAGGGTTTATTAAAAGAAATTTCTATAAATCAAAAAAGGACATAAAACTAAAATGCTATTTAACCTTGGTTAGGCCAATAATAGAATATGCATCCTCTGTTTGGGACCCCTCAACTCAAGAAAACATTAAGAAACTAGAACAGACACAAAATAGAGCAGTACGATTCATAACAAACGAATATTCACATTTCACTAGAGTAACACCTTTAGTAAAATTGCTAAATTTAGAAAGCCTACAGGATAGAAGACTTAAGAGTAAAGTAGCAATTATACACAAAACACTGAACCATAATCTCCAAATACAAAAACAAAACTTAATAAAATACTCAGAAAGACACAAAGATAAAGGCACATTCCTCATCCCATATGCTAGGACAAATCTGTACAAATGCTCTTTCTTCCCTAGTGCCATTAGAGCATGGAATGGTTTGCCTGAGCTAGCCAGGAAAACCAGTGACTTGGCAGAATTTAAGTCACTGGTAAATATGCATGACTGAATGCATGACGCGTAGGACGTAATCATCTTCTTTTTTGAAGTAACGTCTGTATTATATAAGAAGATAAGATAGTCTTATGCACACACATACATGCACACACACAGAGAAAAAAGACTGAAGATTTTTTATCTTTTTCATTCTAATACATTTTGTTTTAAATTTTAGTTAGACCATGTCAATAAGGAAGTGGAAATGACATAAGGTAAATTAAAAATAATTGAGTTTTAGGAAAAAGGAAGATAATATGAAGTCATTTGGGTGTTATTTCTATTTATACTTTTTATAGAGATTGGGCGCACAAAGGTCAATAGAAAGTTCTCAGTCTTTCACAAATTATGATGTTAAGAATGTGAATCTGTCCAAAGGGAATCTTAGTGAGTTCCTAGTGAGTGCATAATTGGTAAAAAGAAAGTTTGTATAAAATTTTGTGAAAATCATTTGATAGTTTAGAGATTTTCTAATAGGTACATAAATAAATTAGTGTTTTGTTGTTTTTTTTTGGCAAATATTTTCAAATTGTTTCTAGGGTACATCATACAAAATGAAAAGGATTATATTATTATTTAATAAACAATTTAGTTTTTAATTATAAATATTTTTTTTTAATTTTAAGTTCAGTAAAAAAAGAGGTCTAGCTTTAACAAACCAATACAATTTTATTGAAGCCTAGAAGTTGCCAATTCTGAGGTACAGCAAATATCTCACATCCTAAAACTTACACATGTTGGCATGGCTGTATGCAACAAGGTTTTGTGTAACAGTCTTTACAGATCGCACACTCAAACTCTTGTTCACTAGGCTGTGACGACATAATGTCTATGATCAAGGAAGCTGTTCAATTGGAAGTTAATCTGTGAACAAAAAATTAGAGGGGTTATTCAGTAACAAACATCCACAATACTATTAAAGAAATGGAGAAGTTTTAAAATATACTTTTCTGTAACAAAATTTGTACAAAAGAGAAGCACTAAATGGAAGCCTGTTCATAAATAACTTCCATCTTAATGTTTTGAAATATATATTTATAAGTATTTATAAAATGTTGGCAGGCTGTACTAATTTTTTTCTTTACACCATATAAAGTTGAATAACTAACAAGTGTTGCCAGCTCTAAGAGCACCTGACTTTAGTTGGAAAAGTAAAGGCAGATGCTCATTGTGATGGCCACATAACAAATAACACCCTCATTAACCATGGACACAGATGCAGAAGACCTTTACACCATCATCCCTATAGACTATAGATTGCAAGGTCTGAAAGGGGAACTTTACTTTTTTTTTTTCACTTTCAGGACAAAACACCAATAAGTAAAGTAGCAATAATACTTATACATAAAACACTGAACCAAAATTTACAAATAAAAAACTTATTTGAGAAAGACTTATAAAGATAAATCATAAAGGCACAATTTTTGTTTTCCATATGGATATGCTAGGACTAGTCCGTAGTCAGCGTAGTGTGACAAGTGCTCCTTCTTATTTCTGGGTATTCAGCTGAACACTTTCGTTTCGACTTTGCTTATTTTTTTAGAAATAATTCTATTCTAGATCTATATAAATATAATATACTTAATAATATATATTATATACTATACTATTCCCAAATCATTAGGTACTTTGAAAAACCTTTCTCTACTGACCTATAAACTGCTAACTAGCAGCTATATAGTTTTGAAACTGAATGGCTATACTTCCAAACCCATGGTGCTTGTAGATTGATTGTTGTTTTTACATTTATTTGCTTCATTTTTTAAAAACCCTTGTGCTAATCTTAAAGGAGGATTTCTAAGCTTTTGAATGATACCACATTGTTAATAAATAAAGATCGTGTTTATTTTGAAAATTTACAGTAAAGTCATAGGTAAGATTAATTTTGCATTTAATATCATTTTTAAGCAAGCTTGGTAATTTTTTATTGAATTTAGGCCTAGATTTACGCATAAATTTTTTTATTTCATTATTTTTATTGAAATTTTGTCCTCCAAAATAAAATAAAAATTCCCCGTGTTATAAATGATGCCAAATTAGGCTATTTTTCGAAATAATTTAAGTAGAATAATTATAACTACCATAACAATCTATGAGTAGTATGAGTTTAGTATTAAAATCAATATTTCTATTAAAGAGTAGTGATAGAAATCTTTTTTTTCTATACTAAGGTACACAAAATATGAAAGGAAATCAGATTATTAAGGTAAAATTGGGCCCATCCTGATGATGTTTAATGAAGTCACTTCATGATGCAGCGACGTGTGGCGCCAGACATTAGTAATTCTCATTGATAATATGAAGTATTTAATAAATGATTTATGCATTGTTTAACAGCTTATCTTTGATCAACCTAGTGGAGAGAATGCTATCAAGGTGTTATTTAACATTATATTTAAAAATATTATAAAGCTGGGGAAGTTTCTACCAAAGGGCATTCTAGAAAAAGGATCGAAGTCAATTTTCAAACAACTGAATTAGCTGTGAATCAATCATAATAAATGTTAGCTGCATGTGAGTTGAAATAATCAAATTAAAAACCATATAATGGGGTATATGTGTTCCAAATTTCAAGCTTCTAGATCTATCTATTACGGTTATAAAAAAGTTATTATGAGATAAAGACGAAAATTAATTTTTTCGATCACAGATTTTTGGATATTTTCTATAGTCTATAGTCCATTTTTCAACACATTAAACCGCATAACTTTTCTCCTATATAACATAGAAAGATAAATTTGGTATTATTGTAATCCTGTCAGCAAGCTCTACACAGCTAGAATCTAGATTCTAGATCTAGATCTAGATCTAAATAGTTTCTGTTATTATATTATAAAATTATTTAAAATATAGTCTATTTATTTTGAATTTTTTGTTAAAAAGTATATTCAAAGTACCTAAAATCATGCATCTAATGATCTATAATTCTAGATAGATTAGATCAATAGATCTAACTAAATCTAGCTAGTCGACCTAGTCATTTTACACTTAGTCTTAGTCTAAAAAAAAAGTTTACTGTAATACTTATAATACTGTAAGTAGTGTAAGTAATACAGTCTGAAGTGTATGATCATTGATGTAGACTGTTACTATATTAGATCTATTTATAGATCTATGGCTATGCCTTAGACTTAGACATAGAGACAAATTACGTCATAGTCTTGTTAATCACAGTAATCTGCTCTTTGTTTACATTTTGATTTGTGAAAGATTTTTAAAAATATTGAAGTCACAACAATGTTAAGGACGCGATACAAAAGTGAAAGTGAAACAAAACTATTGCCAACTATTCTATACATCAAAGATGAAAAAATGCATTTTTTTTTCGGAATTCAACAGTGCTAAAAATTATATTCAAAAGTAGATTTGACCATATACATAGATCTAACTGATGTCTGTGACTGCTATACAGTTGAAATAGTTGATATCTATGTTTACCCATCATTGTAACGTTCCCCAAAGCCTGAAAAAAATGTAATCCTCAAATTATGTCCTTTTTAGCGGCCCCTGAAAAGGGAATAGACGCTATATTGTGTGGATTGATCAGTCCGTCCATCCTTAATAGGCATATATCTCGTAAACTAGAAAAGATATTGAAAATCCGGTAACGTGATATTTTAGACCTTTTAAAGTTCTGATGCAAAGGCTACTTTTTTTCTTTACTAAAAACGAAAATTTTCATTTTCAAAACCAACTATGCAACTATCCTACAGTTTGTTTGTTTTTTTTCATAAAAGTACACATTTTTACAACTAACGCTTGAATCTTGACTTCCGAACCAGCTCTAATGGGTACCGGACATTAGTTGGGGAAAAGTAAAGGCGGTTGGTCGTTATGCTGGCCACATGACACCTTCGTTAACCGTATAGGTCACAGAATCAGATGCCAGAATCAGATGACCTAACTATTAATAGTAGCAAACACGTTAGGCTATTCTGTAAGGAAGAGCTGCATTTACCATATGATATTTTAAACACATTTATGAAAACAATTTTAGATCTTGTGTTAATAAAAAAGGTACAAATGTATTCCCAAGTTATAAGTAGGCCTAATTTAAGTTCAGTCATATTAATTAATTATAGCCCTACTATTCACAATTTTTTTTAACTTTTTTTATTTAAAGATAAAAAATTTACTTTAATACGCATACAAATGGAAGATAATTTAAAACAACAATTATAAGTAGTTATTCATAGTTATTATCTTATACTACAGTGACATCATTCAATACAACAATTAATAACTTATAGTTCTTCATAATCAACATCTTATACTGCAGATCCGCCAAAAGTGGAATAGCATTTAATTTTCACCAATCCATAAATGGTTTGCTGGACCTCTGGGGCGCCACACATGTGCAAGATCTGTCAACTTTCTTTCTCCATTCTTCTCTGTCATTTGCGTTGATAGAATTTATCATTCTGATATTCATTCTAAAAATATTGAAACCTGCCTTTTTACCTGCCTGGGTGGACCACTTCGGAGGCGATTTTCCACACAAACTGTCTTTGTAACTTTTTTTTTTGGTCTCTTTTATCCCACAAACGGAGGACCCACAGATCCCTATCATAGAGAAATAGAAAATACAAAGAACATGCATAAATGTACCCTGCGGGACCAACTTTTACTTGGTCCCGCAGGGTACATTTATGCATGTTCTTTGTATTTTCTATACAGTCGTTTACCCCTGCTGCAGTACATTTTGTTTTTGAGTCATAGAGAAATAGAGTACGCAGCGTGCACACTTCTTAGCCACATCAGCTGTAGTCTTCCATCTCCCTGCACTATAATGTAAATATAGTAATGTAATGTCGAATCTACGATTCCGAAGATAATAAGAGTGAATGCAGTACACGTGCATGTAAGGTTACGTACAGACACCTACATTATTACATAAGGACGTATAAATAGACCTTCAAAGAAGGACAAAAAAAAAGATTTAAAAACTGTACTTTACTTATTTTATCAGATATTAGTAGGCCTAATTAGGCCCTATAATCTGTAATGTATAACTTCATTACATATCATATTTCTCAGAAGAAAGTATTAAATAGCCGCATTACAGCGCTACCCCACAGCTTAGCTAAGTCCCCCTTTAATTATTTTTTTTCATCCTTCAATCGAACTGCCCGCAAACCTATATTATGGAGTAAGGCCCGTCAGTTAATATTGTTCAGCCCTCTAGCATATGTCTACAAGAAATGACAAAGAGCCTAGATAGAGATGAGGCATCCAAAATTGGCTTCCGCATAAACTTAAAATTGGGTAAGACTAAAAAATTTGCTAGTGGGATATAAGACAAAGGGTGTCCCTGTCAGAGTCAAAAGCTTGAAGAGTTGGACAAATTCACAGATCTTGGCAGCATCATAACAAATGATGGGGATGAAGGGGATGCCTACCATATGATGTAGCGTGCCTGATAGGAAAGGCGGGGACATTTTCCAAAGGCAGCAGCCTATTTGGACAAGCCAAGCCATTGGACTCGAGACAAAAATACACCTTCTCAACACAATCGTCATCCCAACAGCAACATATGCATGTGAGACATGGAAGTCATCTGTTAAAATTGAGAAAAGACTAAATGTAGCTCAACAAAAATGGCTGAGATGGATTCTGAGAGTCAGTTACACAGATCGGGTCTCAAACAAGGAAATCCTATGCTGATCTGGGAGTCGAACACTAAGTGAGGTTGTGTGACAGAGCGTCGCACGAGGTTTGCGGGACATGTTCTCCGACAAAATGAAATACTCATACCTAGAGTTGCAATGACACATGGAGGCCAATACGAGGAAAGCGGAAACAGGAAAGTATAATAACTTGGCATCACACTTTCATGGAGGACCTCAGAACAGTGGACACCAGGTGGGAGGAGGCTTCAGACATTGCCAATGACATATCTTTGTGGAGACAGCTTGCCGCCCAATGCGCCAAACGGCGCGGGAGAACCTAAGTCTAAGTCTCTAGCTTTTATCTGTCAGTAGCCTATTGGTCCTGCATTATTACCCCCCCCCTTTTACCTACATTATTTTTTAATGAAACGCCCATCCCAAGCAATTCACTTTACGTTCCTTGTATACTTATTGGAACAGCTATCAAGTAGATTAATTATATTTAACTTTGGAGAAACAAAACATTTTTAGAAACGTTTGTTTTATTACCAGGCTGGTTGCCTGGTCGAGCGGTTTGCACGCTGGACTGTCGTATCGATTTACCGATGGTCCCGGGTTCAAACCCTGCCCGCTCCCATTCCCCGTCGTCCTGCGGGAGGTTAAATTTGGACTAGGAAATAATCTAACTATCTTCAACTCTGAAGGAATTTCCGAAACATGTAAAACATTTTACAAAACAAAACATTTTACCATTAAGTATGATTAAGGCATTAAAAGAGGATCATTTCCGCAATTTGGTGTATTCTATGTAATAAGGACACAAGTAGGCTAACTAAGTTTTAACTCTCTGAAAGGAAGATTTTTTAATGTATGGGTCTAAACACTGTGTGTGTGTGAGAGAGTTTTGTGAACGGTATAAAGATTACGTCACGCAATCAGTATATGCCATAAGCGGCTATGACAAGCATCATCATGCATTATGGTTCATTCCATTCTGTCAGCGCCAAACAGAGAGAGAGAGAGAGAGAGAGAGAGAGAGAGAGAGAGAGAGCTGCGAATGCACGCGTGCTACTTTTTGTTTTTAGGCTCTTTAAAAAAATATAATTGAAATAATCGAAAATATCTAGAGATGCTTTTTGGTTTCCGGTTTCTCATTCTTTGTCGATTACACTATTTTTTGTGTGACTATTCTAAGTCTATGATGATTACACTAACTCCTAAACTGTTTAGAGATAAATCAGACTAATCTATTAGATCTATCTATAGACTCATAGAGGTTTACACTTGGCAATATCCTCTATTTTAGTATTTACAGTGTGTAGATCGGTATAAGTCCACCAAGTCAAGTGTGTCGTGTTATTTTTCCAATTAATACACCTGGTGACCTACTGAAGCCTACTGCTTGAAAAACTGAATAGAGTTTAGATTTCATTTTCAAGTGAGTTAGTGTTAGTACAATAGACGAATAGTAGTTTCATGTAAATGTAAAGTTTGAAGTTTCCCTGTCCTGGACTTAGATCTACTATCTAGTTTAGTTAGATTCTATAGTGATAATAGTCTCATTCGACTCAGTCTAGGCCTGACTTAGTGACTTTTTGACTAGGTGAGTAGGTCTAGTGATTACTACTGATTAGTAGTAGTAGAGTAGTAAGAGTGACAGAATGTCACAGAGTCTAGAGTAGAGAGTCTAGATTTTAGTCTAGAATCTAGAACTTAGTCTTCTAAAGTAGAAGCTAGAATCTATAAAATCTAGACTAGCTTTAGAATCTAGCTTGTCTAGCCTAGAACTAGAGTCTAGAGTAGACAAAGTCCCAAGTCTAAGTCCCCTAAGTCAATAGTTGAATAGATAGTGTGACTAAAGAAGTGTAAAGTTAGAGTTAGACTGAGTTCTAAAGTCTTGAGGCACTTGATTCTTATAACTTCTTAGTCTTAGAAGTTAGTTAGATCTAGTTAGTTTTGTTAGACCTAGATCTAGTCTCAGTGAATTAGTCTCATGAGATTCAATGAATAAAAATTAATTAATTAATCAATGATGGTATTGGTAATTTTAAAATTTTATTTTATAACTATTAGTATTACTACACTCTCATTGTAATCAAGTCTAAGTTTAATCTCTATATCAGTATAATATGCGTTGAAGGCCTCAGACCCAGAGATGGTATCAGAAAGGCCAAAACAAAATGCAAAATAGTCCATTATATTATATGGGGAAGATGTAACAAACACATAACTTACCATTCACCCACGGAGTGCTAGTTTTTGCACTTCAGAAGTGAAAATTACAAAAGGCACCGGTGCCAGATGGTCTCAGCAGCAAGATGCTGAAGAATCTTGGCCCTTTTGGCAGATGGAAACTGTTGAAATTGGTCAATGTTATGTGGACCCAAGGGGATTTCCAAAAAGGCTTGGCGAGTGGCAACGATTGCCCCCCCCTCTTCTCAAGTATGGGAAGATCCTGGATTGTGCAAAAAGCTATCGACCCATCTCATTGATGTCCAACGTTGGGGGAGATGGCGGGGCGTATGATCAACAGAAGACTCGTATGATTCCTAGAGAGGAATGATCTCATTGCTCCTGAACAGGGAGGGCCCAGGCAGTACCAAAATGCAATCAATCAGGTGACATTGCTCATGCAGAAGGTGGTGAATGGCTTCCACATGGGGTAACACAAATTGACCTGGTCAGTTGACGCTAACAGTTTTCATAGATCTCAAACAAACCTCTAGAGGATAAAGTATGGAGGCCTAGTCTGTTGTTAAAGATATTGTATCATTTGAACATTGTCTTAGTGTAAGAATGTAAGGGAGCATAAGTTAGCTGTCTTTGACCTAATGTTTAAATAAATATATAGCTACTTTCTTTAGTAGTGTTTTTGTATATAGATAATAATTTTAATTAATTCAATAATCTGTTTTTGACCTAATAAAATGTTTAAATAAATATAGCTACTTCCCTTAGTAGTGTTTTTGTATCTAGATAATTTTATTTAATTTAAAAATCTGTCTTTGACCTTTAGAATGTTTAGATAAATATAGCTACTTACCTTAGTAGTGTTTTTGTATCTATAGATAATTTTAATTAATTCAATAATTAATGAACTGATCATTCTAAAATTTCATTAAAATATGTTATCACGTAACAAAAGTTAATGTGTGAAATTTCTGTTTGCTAGGTTAAGAAAAGTTGTCAAATTAAATATATATTCAAATTGCTAACCTTTGTATGTTATGTAAATCTTTGTTTTGAATTAATATCTGTCCTCCTACTATAGTAGATTTTTGAAGGAAGCTTTTTTGGAATTTTTTAATGATTGTATAGGTAATCTTTATCTTTAAAAAAAAAGAGTTTATATATAATATGTCAATAAAAGCCAATTTGAAATCGGTCAAAAAAATAGCCCTAAAAGTAGACTGTTGAGAGCTCAATCTGTTTTCTGCCTTATGGCTGTATATTTACTATTTTCCAGGGTGATTAGACCTATCAAAATTATTCCTAATTATTTCTTTTTTTTTTTAGGACACAAAAACAAAGATGCTTTTAAAGGCGATAGTCTTTTGTGTCACTGTCTTAACAGTGACCTATGTCTCAGATGCATGCAATGAGGCGGTGTGTGCACCTCTAGTCAGCAAGTGCATGCTTATCAAGTGCTGCGACTGTGAGATGACTGAAGGTAATTGTTCCTGCTGTAAGAACTGCAGTGTTTGTCTATCCAAACTCTACACTGAATGCTGCTCTTGTGTAGGTAAGTGCAGTGTAAAATTTAGACCATAGTTAAAATAAGATTGTCACTTGTGAACTCATTGTTTATTTAGGTGGGTCTATAATTTACACTGTATATTTTGAAAATAAACAAACATGTTAACTAAGACTTATAAAAGTGTCTTTGGATGTGGGTAAAATGCATGTTTTTTGAAAACATTATAAACCTAACTTTGTTCAACATAACTTTTTTTTTTTAGTTATAAATATAATTGATACTTAAATATTTGTCTTTTAATTCACAATTGCCTGTCTTGACCAGATATTTTATACCTACTTATTTACTTAGATACTTCTGCATCTAGGTAAGCTTTTTCCTCACATGTGGCTTCCACAGCTAGTGCCTACAGATTTTAGGTTTTCTAAGAAGCTGCAAAGCCATGCTAGTCTATGTGGATGGCCCTGTTTTCATTTTGCTTAGGGGGCAAAGTCCTGTGACATGATGATATTTTTTACATACACATCTATATTCTTTTGAAATATATCTCCTTTAATTTCATACTCCCAAACACAATTGTTTCTGTAAATTGTTTTTTTCTGACCACTGCAGGAATGTGTCCCACTCCAAATCCAGAAGATGAAATGACCAAGAGCAGTACTGTGGAGGACATCACTGACCCCATTCCCCACCTCTTCAAAGTGCTGACAGATGAAGAAGACTATGAGCAGAGGTGGACAACATTCACATATGCTGTCGACTTAGACAAATTGTTGCAAAAGTCAAATCCTAAAAATAACCTGCACATCATCTCTGATGGTCAGTAGACTGATACTAGACTGTACACTTGACAATGTAATGCATTTTCTAGACTCTTGTAAAGAACGGCATTTATGTGGACAATCTCACAGGACTTGCTGCCATAGTGCTAAAACATTGTCTTCTGAACTAAGTTAAAACTCTGGAGAGACATTCCCGAGTCCACTCATCTCTAATGGGTACTTTGTTGTGGTACCTAATGAAGAATAAGAAAGTTTATTACTACACGTCAATGAGCCTTAATGAAGTTATGGGGTATATTTATTATATAATACTAAAACAAAAAGATTATTTATTTTAAGGTGATAAATACATAATAGAGTAAAAGTCTTCAGTATCTATCTTTCTTTTCAAGACAGCTTTTTTTTTTCTTTTTTTATAAAGTTTGACAAATGCATTATATTCAAAGATGTTTTGGTAATATTTAAATTTGGGCACGACATGGCCTAAAGTGGGCGGATGTGCTAAAAAAAAACAACTAAAAAAGCTCCAACTCAATATTTAAATTTAATTTGAGATAATCAAACTATTTTACAATACATCTATTCAAGTCTCTTCTTTATGGAGGAACCTGGGTGGGGGGATGCTATCTCAAAAACGGCTCTAATGAGTTTCCTAAAAATTGAACAGTTGATATATATCACCGAGAAAAGAATTACTATCTCATTTGCCACATGTCTATAGTTTGACCATTATAATTTTTCAAAGTAAAAAATAAATGAAGGAGAATTACGCTGTAAGACTAAATCTATTTCTATATCCAACATCGATTTTAAAAGGACTACCAGGTTCTTGAAAGGACTATAATGTTCAGGCATTTTCAAATGTAAGGCATTATTGATTCAAGAGTAAAATAAATTTATGATCTGGAAAATTTTGCGCATCATCTTCTTAATTTAGATTTTTAGGCCTATCATTGGAATTATTCTAAAAAAAAGAACACAGCATAGTCAGCTATAGTGTACTGTAATTATGCGATAACTGTGAAATTTAAAGTTGCTTGAATTTTATTGAAATAATATATTATTATTGAAATAATATTTAGGCTTTACTAAATTTTTTTATTAGGTAAATGTAATATAAATTACACCTAGATCTAGACTAGATCTTAAGAGTCCTAAATCAAAAGTGCAAGTCTAGCGTCACATTTAGATGTCCACTTAATTATAATATCAATAAAAAATCATTAAAATATGCCTTACTTGCTGGCCGACTAGTTAATGACGTACATTCATGAAGCTAGCTGATCGTCTCAAAATCACGGTTTCGATAGCCCAGTTTGAACCAATTATTTTTAATTAATTTTTGGAAAATATTTTATTCTATTTTAAGTTGTACAATGGAGGTATTGTCTTGTTAAAAAACAATGTTTTTCTTGTTTTAAATATTATTTTGGTGCTTATATTGTGAGGTGGCTAAATTTGTCAGACCCCTCTCCACATGTAGATAGTCAGAGATTATTCTAAAACTTACCAAGTCATTATAAATACTAATGAAAACTTATATTTGCTCTTTCTGTATGAACTAGTCAAGGGGGACAAGCTCGGTTCTGACAAGAAGGCAGGGAAGGAGGTTTTGCTTGGAATACAAAATTGCACTGTGGCATTTTTCTCTGACTGCATGCCTATGACCAAATGTAAAGCTTCATGCAAGTCCATGGGAGCGTCTAAATTTAGGTGGTTTCACTCGAATGGCTGTTGTCAGTGTGTTGGTAGTACATGCTATGACTATGGCCTCAATGAGCCCAAGTAAGTATCTATTGTATCTTGTTTTATTATGCATAGAAAGCAGTTTCGCTAAAGCAGTGTTGTCTGTTTTCCGTGTTACCCATGTGTTCTGCGAGGCCTATATAGGTTTTCCACGAACTAGTGGAATAAATAACTAGTAGGCCATCTTTGAATTAATCTCTCTAAAAAAAAAAACTAAAGTACTCGCTAAATACTCAAATCTGCGGAGTGTTCCGCTAAGGGAAATGTTTGGGAGACATTGCACTAAAGCTTATGTGTATTTTTTCAGTTTTCTGAATTTTTTGCCCTCTAGTCATGTGAGATATCCGGGTAGTTGTAGGTTTAAACTCCCTTGATGTTAACCCCTGCTATCATGTAAAAGAACAGGGTTAGGGCTAAGAAATCTCCTTTTAAAGAAACTTTGAAGCCTTTAGAACAAAACTAATTTTTTACAATTTTAGTGTGTGCTTTTAAAGTTTGCACTTTTATCTTTACCTATCCCTTAGTCTGTTGGGGGGGCACCAAGCAAGACTTGTTGACCATCTTTCTCCATTTGTCCCTGTCTTTTGCTTTGTTTAAAACCATTCTTTTATGTTGTCCTCCCATCGCTTTCTGTCTGCCGCTTCTTTTTTGTGGTACTGTTCCTTGAAGGAAGGTCACTGCAAGCCCTGTAGATCTTTAAATATGGCCATAGATTTTAAGCTTGCGTTTTTTTCCGGTAGTCTCCACTAGAGTTTGTTATACGTCTTCAAATCCTTGTAAACTTTGAAGATTCTATTTGACTGTGTGTTTCCATCATCTTTTGACATCCACAGATGCTTAAAGTGTTTATCGGATGAAGAAGAGCAGCCACACAATGCTAAAGGTCATCGGACACACAAGTCTGAGTCTGCTGTTGGAAACTAAGCTTATTATGTGGTGCCTCCCAGGGCGATAGATTTATAATTGAATGGAATTTACCTGACATGTTTTTCTGAGAAACAATCTTCGATGAACCTCACAAGCAAGTAGAAAACAGTATTTTAACTTTTTTTGATCTGCCTTATCAAGTCCTACACACAGCTGTGGTGTCAGAGGATTTCAATGACATTCTTTTGTTTACATATTTATTATTTATAGAACTCTCTGTGTAACATGATCTGATTTTACTTGTTGTCAATTGGCAATGTAGGCGCTGTCTTTTGGGGATGTTGTACAGATCTGCGTTTTTTTTTGTTTATATTCTTGTTATTTATTGTTTAGCTTTATTGCATTGAAAATGACATGAAGGATTCAATGGTCTCTTAATGGACTTTACATTGAAGTTTTGTATGATCAGAATCTTTTTATTTTCTTTGTTGAAGCCCTCAAATAGTGCCTTGATCTTTGTCGTTTAGATGA
The DNA here is from genome assembly GCA_021533235.1 of Biomphalaria straminea. NCBI lineage: Eukaryota > Metazoa > Mollusca > Gastropoda > Planorbidae > Biomphalaria > Biomphalaria straminea. The sequence goes on along the minus strand of JADKLZ010058283.1, from coordinate 8,177 downwards.
CTGTGTCAGAATAAGTTAAGATTTTTTTTTTTATTCATATATTTAAATTTAGTCTGCAACTTACAAGAAAGAAAAGTTAACAACTATACTTTTATGTTATTTATGTTTTGATCTCTCTAAACCTTATTCACTTTTAGTGAATCAATTTACAAAAGAAACCCAGGCATTTATCAGAAAGTCTTTGAATATACCTGTAATGATTTGTTTTTGATTCTATGTATTCTATATCTTGGACTACAACATTGTGTGGTCAAAAAGTCAAGATTGTACTTAAACATTTTTTTTTTGTCGAAAAGTAAATTTGTACAATTTATACTTTGTACTATTTAAACTTTGTACTATTTAAACTTTGTATTATTTAAACTTGTGTGTGTGTGTGATGATGGCTAGAACTATGACTTGGTTAACATGTCATTGTGATAAAAGTTTGTGTGCTTGTTGTGAGCAGTACTACACTATGGATTACATTATATTTACTTCTAGTTACTTTTGACTATTTCATTTATGTTCTTTACATGTTGTAACAAAAATGTAACAATTTAAAACCTATTTGATTATTGCAGTATAAAGACACACAAACTGCTCAGTTGCTACTGAGAGCAACGGTAAGAGGAATGTAATATTAATTCTTTTTCAAGAACTTTTAATGATTAATTTTATGATGAATGAAATGAAATAATTTGGGCTTAAAGTTTTTTTTTTTTTTTCCACAATGTACCATAAAAAGCACCAGAAATGGTGACACTTCTAATGTATACACAGAATGAAATAAATAAGGTCTTTATTGTTTTGCATTTCAGGAAATTTACATTTTGTATTTCCTTTTAGTATTATCTAGGGATGTGCCTGTTTTAGTACAATATAGAATCCATATTCATAACTCTCCTGTTGAAACATATTAGTTGCTACTTGCTAGTTGATTATTAAATGTATACTCACATACAAATAGTAACAATGTATTTTTTTTTTTCAAATTAAGAAATATTTGCAAGCTATTTAAATTTTTGTTTTGTGGTGAAGCCAAGTGCCATGCAAGTCAAACACATGGTCAATGGCCAAATAGCAAACAAGGGCCATCACCACATAACGTTTACTATATTATTTTTTTGTGTGTAAAAAATCAAAGCTATAAATATTGTTAAATTTTGTTATGTGTTCTAGGGAAATGTCAAAGTTACTTTGAAGTGGATGGGCTATTTACCTTATAATGTTATGTCCCACCATGAACGTATTTTGTGCATATTTTATATGGCATTTTTTGTTTTGGTGTTTCTTTAAACTTTTTTTAGAGGGAAAAAAAAATGAAAAGCACATCTAGTACCAAACTTTGAATATATTTTTCATATTTCAATTTATAATTCAGATTTGTTACATAAAAATATCTTATTTGTTATGTTTGCAATGAATTAGTTTAGTGTTTCTATACCATGTGCTCATAGAAGGTCAATATTTCTACTTTTTTTTTTCTGTCTGGATAGTATTCAATATATTAAAGTTTGGACTCTTAAAGCTTGTGGAAGTACACTCTATTGATGCTACTTATGTTTTAGTTATTTTTCTTATAATAATGTTACAATATCTATATAGAGTTTTCCTTGTAATAACAATGATGTTATGTTAACTTTTCATAGCAGCAACAAAATTTTAAGAAAAAAAAAACTAATTCAGTATCAAAACAAAAAACAGAAACTTTTAATTCACATGGTAGGCTCAGACAATGATTATTATTAGAAATAAACAACAGTTCTCTTGACACAGAAAGGTAGACAACTTAAGTCATTTAAACTAATGCACTTTGGGAGATGGACTACTTGAAAAACTTGATGATCAGATGATCTTAAAACCTGTCAAGAGCATCAGCGCTTGGCTTCACTGTCTAAAGCCTGCCAATGACATTAGTTTTATTTATTTTGAAATTGTAAATATATACTTTTGTTTTCTGTGTAAATAGTTTGTTTAGGCCCATATTTTATAGTTGTGATGTCTTTATCTACTGAACATATCATGTGCCTCACAGTGGAGCATAAAAAATATCATGTGCCTCACAGTGGAGCATAGAAAATATCATGTGCCTCACAGTGTAGCATAGAGCATATCATGTGCGTCAAAGTGGGGCATAGATTGACTTTACGCTTGATTCTAGCGGTTTCTTGATCAAAGCATTTTATTTTCTGCCTTCTTTACAATATTTTGATAGTTGATTTGAAGCAAAAAAAAAAAAATATATCATTCAGTTTTTAAATGATTTGTGTTGTATTTTAATTGATATACATAGGCGAATAACTTTTTTTAAAAATAAAAATTGATAAAGGGATTACATTCTTTGATTATAAATTACTAGATATATACTAGATATTATTCTAGATTCTCATCAAAATCAGCCTGATAGAAATGGACATGGTTATTTAGTTGTGCCATTATTGGCATTGTGGGTTACCAGCTTGGAAGTATGTTTTAGTTTATGATGTATCAAGTTTTGATAAAATTCTAAGATGATTATCATGTAGTAATTTTTTTATCTGCCTCTTAAAGCATGAACAGTTCAACATTGTTCATATTTTTGTAATGAAACAGCCTCAGAAGAGCCCAATACCCATGCATTTAGTCACAAGTATGTCACATTTGATAGTTTTTTTGTCACATTTGATAGTTTTTATAAAAAGCTCATGCTTATGATTTAGAAATAATTAAATACTATACTATCATTAACTATGAAATTAATTCATACATATAATATTATAACATTTGTAGAAACTTTTTTTTTGGACACAAACTACAATTGAAAATATTTTGGTCTTTGAATTTTAATTGATCATTCAAATTGTGTTGAGTTCCCCAGCTTACATCCCAGTTTTATCTGATGGGACAATAGACTGACATGTTGAGCTGTTGAGGCAGACATGAAATGAGAAATAAGCTATATAGATGTAAGACAGTTTTTATTGACTGTTTGCTGTGTCAGTAAACCAAAAGCTAAAGCAATTTGTGCATCATTCATATGTGATCAATGTACTTGTTATTTTTTTAGATTTTGTTTGTGATTAAAGTGCATATACTTTCTCTGGATCAAAGTAACATGATTCAACTGCTGGAATTAAAGACACGTTTACGATCAATGCTTTTGAACTTTTGAATTATTTATTTTTAGTTGGGTTTTTTATTTTTGTTCAGTGACTGATTTGTTGCACTAGCTTTAAGAGCTAACATTCACCATTTAGACATCTAGCCATGTTCCTTCTCTCAGCAATTCACCAATAAAAATCTAGCTTAAAGAATAACAGCTGCATTTAGTTTTAGAATAGGTTACAAGTACATTTCTTCCCTTTCGAATTTGCCATCAATCTAGTAACCAGAGATTTGTTGTCCAGTGGCGTACCTAGGTGGAGGAAAGGGGGGTAAAGTTCCCCTTTCAGACCTTGTACACTATAGGGCAGATGAAGTAAAGTTCATCCAAGGGCGTACTGACTAAATGGGTATTGTGTCAAATGCTCGGTGGGCCGGTACTCAAATTGGCCGGTTAAAGGTTTTATGATATTCTCAAATTTAAGGGGCTGATAGCATCTTTTACAGACTACAGTGTAATACTAAATAAATCTAACACATTAAAAAAAATAATGTAATAGCCTACATCCGTAGACACTGCAATTAGTAGGCTTAATCCTTTTAAGTCCTGCAAACATAGCGATCAAAAAGCAACATAAGAGCTATGTTTTTTAAAGATATAAAACATGCATACTGTTATCGATGCATTATAAAAAATAAAATAAAATGATTTTGAGAACAGATAGGCCTATATTTGGAGTCACATCATATGATATGTAATTTATGGGCCTTACTCTATAGAAATGCCTGGGTCAATTTGGACATTCAGTCCGCCCCAGAGTTCATCTGATTGTGTGGCCTAAGGTTAACGAGGGTCTCATGTGGCCAGCAAAACGACCAACCGCCTTTACTTTTTTCCCAACTAACGTCAGGTACCCATCAGAGCTGGGTGGACTCAGAGGCGCCCAAGGATCCTGAAATTAAAAATCCCATTTTTCACCAGGATTCGAACGCCGTACCCCGGTTCAGTAGCCAAGCGTCTTACCGCTCAGCCACCACGCCTCCGGAAATAAAAGGGGGGGTTTTACAAATTTGAAAACCCCCCGGGCCCCCAAATAAGTGACTGAATTTAATTTTACATCAGATATTAATCGATTATCTCATTTCATGGTGTCGAATATCAAAATGCAATGGCCCCTAAAGAGTTCAAGCCCCCCCCCTCCCCCGGGTCCCGAAATCCTTATCTACGGCGCTGCTGTTGTCCTTGTTTGCTTTGTTTTAGGTTTCTATTGACCCTTCAGATTTGAACTTACAAGACCAAATCTACGACAGAGGATGTCGACGAGCAGAATTAGAAGATCATTTGGCACATCAATTGAAACTGATTCAGTTAAATATCCTTGAATATTATTTTCTAGAATTAAGTAAAGGATAGAAGTGGTAGTTTTTGAAACACAACCTAATTTCTTGTCTACCTTTATTGAAGATGGTCACTTTTAAGAAAAGATGGTAAAAGGATCAATCAAGTCATAGAGCTGTATATTTATTTTTATTGTTGTTTTATTAAACATTATTTAAATTAATTGACAAAATAATTACTGATATAGATCAGTCGCCTGAAACATATTTATGAGTTGTAATAATTCACGCTGTTTCCATCTCGGCTTAATATCAGGCCAGAATGTGTTATAGATGAACTAGCTGATTCTCAGCATAATTTTTTAAAAATTTATCTCATAATTTTCTCATTGATCTTTGAAGTCCATTTTTCGGACAACTCACTTAGCGTTGGATGGTCATTACTTCGGGAATTTCCGCAGCGAAAGAGATCTTTTGGAATTCGTCCATGTGGCATACGACTGACATGACCAGGTCAAAGAATTCTCCATTGCGTCAGTATTTCGTAGACACTTTTTGTATGGCGTTGCTTCAAAACGTGGTGGTTAGAGACTTATATATAATCTGTCAAGGAGATAGTCATGTGCTTTAATCTATTTTAATATATATTTGACTTCTTTTTAAAAAGCTTAGGGGGACGTAATTCATGCGGAAATACAGCGTTAAGAAATATACAGCTCTGTAGACTTTCAACTGTTGAAATAATGATTCTTCTCCTTGACTAGTTTTGTTACATAAAACTTATAGGTTAAATGCCGCACGTGTAGACCTCATCGTGCATTATATAGAGTAAAATAGAAATCTTCTCCTAAACTAATAAAAACTAAGGTACCGGTATTGCCCTGGAAAAGTGGGGGCGGACTTTAGCAGGCGGGCGGTCAACTGTTAGGTGTGAGGCCTATGAACCTTGACCTTCGTCCTCTAGTTTTACGATGACCATTCAGCTTTCTCACCGCTTTTGTTTGCCACAAAGTCTAAAGCTTTTACTTTTCTGAGTATCTAAAATTATTACATGGAAATACATAGGCTACAGTTTTGTCTATATGGAGATTTGCTGAAACTCTATCTTCAGTACTCCATTTTTTAAAGAATTAAAAAAGAATAGATCTGCCAGTGATTTTATTCCTGCAATTCTTAACCCGACTCGAACAGTGTACATCCGGTTACAATTTGAGATACATTTTAAAATAAGGAAAATAAGAATAAGTAACAGGGTCAAAAACACATAACATGAGTGGTTGATAAATCCCTGCATGTTTCGAAACATTATAAGTTTACTTTATAATCGATAGTGTCCATTGTAAAGCTTCCTAAAGGTTCTCCACCTAGATATGAACACAAAAAAAAAAATCCCGACTATTTATAAAAATAAATTAATTATACCAAAATGGCGAAATTGTCATCTCCCTGTCCGTCCACTGTCACATTATGATCTCAAAAACTAAGAGCGCTTTTGAAAAATTTTCACCTTCGCCTGTATTGGGCTAAAGTATATCTTTATCAGCTATTCTTTGGTCTTCTCAAAAGCAAATTTACTTTTAAAAATAAATGTGCAAACTTTGTTTACAAACGCATACACCTGTTTTAAATCAAGATTAACTAGCTTATGTAAAGGTGTAAAGACATATGATTTTTGTCAACTCTCATACATCATGAGTGCAGCCTGGTTGTGTGGTATGCAATCTGGGCTATCGTCTCCACGGTGGAACCCTGCCCGCTGCCGCCACAGTCCTCATGCAGTAGGCCAGGACGTAGGCCTAACAATCTTCAATTTTGAAGCAACATCTGAAATAGTTAAAGCCTTTAAAATACTGTTTTAGTATCTATTAAGTGCCCCCTCTCAATATGGGGGGGGGGGGGGATGATGATTGTGCAGTGGTTAGGACTTAAAGAATAGCTCGTGTGTTTATTATGCATTTTACGTGTCTTGGTTTGATTTTGTTTGTAATGCATGAGAACGTCCTGACACACAGGGCCCATTTAAAAGTTTGTTTTTATGGAACAAAAGATCACTTAACTATCTTCGCGCTGAAAAAATATTGTAGAAAGTAACTAAATATCTGTAGGCATAAGATACCTGCTTCATTATTTTTTTTTCAAAAGTCTTTAGTTTTTATAATTTGCAGATAAATGTGTCCCCACGAGAACGGGAAGTTTGAATAATACATAGATATACTTACTAATTATTCGCAGCTTGACAATACTTTAAAACTAATTTATTAAATTAAAATGCAGTTATTTTAATGTGAAATCTAGAGAATGTTTATATTCTAATAGCACTCATTCCCAGATCCAAAAACCTCCACCGATTAAAATTTGAGATTTTCACGCATTTGAAACTCTTCGTTATTGTCAAGTGAAAGTTACGAAAGAGATAAGTATGGGGGGATGGGGTGGGGAGGGGGCGAGCAAGCAATAGAAAGGTTAGCCCCGGGCATTCCGAGACCTCAGCACGCCACTGCACCAGTTTTACTATTGAAGAGGCTAAATAGCACTACCGATTCGCTTACAGTTTTATACAGGTGTTCCTGAAACACGTAGCTCATATTCTGGTGAAACTGGTGCATCAAAGAGTACGGGTCGGCTATAGCCTCAATCTTAAGTGCACCAACCTCACCTATAAATACAGAAATACATCCGCCCACGATTAAAATGGCGGATCTAACTTTCTGGCTGTCCTGAGACTAGTTCGACGAATAGTCTACACGTTACATCGTGCAAAGGGTTAATAGAGCAATTCATTCCTACGCACACAAAGAAATAGTCCTCACTTTTCATAGGACATAGGATATAAATATATCTTCTTATCTTATCGTATACAATACAAACGTTACTTCAAAAAAAAAAAAAAAAAAAGAAGATGATTACGCCCTACGCGTGATGCATTCAGTCATGCATATTAACCAATGACTTGAATTCTGCCAAGTCACTGGTTTTCCTGCCTAGCTCAGGCAATCCATTACATGCTCTAATAGCACTAGGGAAGAAGGAGCTTTTGTACAAATTTGTCCTAGCATATGGGACGAGGATTGTGTCTTTTTCTTTGTGTCTTTCTGAGAATTTCATTAAATTTTGTTTTTGAAATTTGGAGATTATGGTTCAGTGTTTTACGTATACTTTTATACATACGTGCACAAAAGAATTTATAATATGTTACGAATACCACCCACGGACTTATTCATTTATTCATCGATTTCATCAAGAGATCGATGGGACCACCGAAATTTCATACACAGGTTCTTTTAGCCCTCAGTGGTGTTCAATATGAAACGGTTATGATTTATGATAAATTTGCAATTTGAGAGAAGAAATTCGCGACACAATGCAGACTTTCTTCTTAAATAGATATTCATACATGTAGAGTTGCATATGTACGCCTACATTATTCTATACATAAATACAAACATACAATTTTACCTTTACCTATCCCTTAGTCTGTTGGACCGTTGGGGCACAAAGCAAGACTTGTCGATCGTCCTTCTCCATTCCCCTCTGTCCTTAGCCTTAGTTAGAACCTCATTCAATGGCATGCCTGTCCATTCTTTTATGTTGTCCTCCCATCGCTTTCTCTGTCTGCCTCTTCTTCTTTTTCCTGGTAGGCCCTACTGTTCCCTGAAAGAAGGTCTTAGCGAGCCCCAAGGATCTTGTGATATGGCATAGATTTTTAGATTATGTTTTTTTTTTACGATAATTAGCAGGTCATGATAGATACATAAAGATAAGATAAGATAAGATAA
>JADKLZ010058274.1:0-19501 GCA_021533235.1 Biomphalaria straminea | reverse complement strand
CTTTTAGTGGGCTCTATGCCCTCGATGTTGGGATCTCTACAACTTCACACAATGTTTCTCTGACCTCGGCTGTCTTTTGACTTCCCGGGGATGTTCCCACCTATCCATTGACTCATTAGACTTACAAATTAGCAAATACTTTACATCGTGGACAAAATATTGAAAATATACAGCACCGTTGAAACTTAGAACTAAAGGTCAACACGTCTGTATATCCAAGAGAAGAAAATCAATAACATGAAAATGCAATTGAAATCTAGAACTGTAAGTGACGTCAATCCGTGTAAAAAAAAACAACACTATCGATATATTCTCGTTAGCCAATATCTTACATTCGAGAAATGCATTTCTTTTGTAAGTAAATAATGCAAAATATCAATTTATATATATATGTATAATTCTCTTCATGGCTCAAGAGTTTGGACACGCAAAAAGTAAAGGAAAGATCACTCTTTTTATTTATGCAAATGCATAATGCCGTTTTTATTTATCACGTGTAGGATGGCGTTCGTTTTCCATATTGAATGACACCCCAAAACGCCATTTTAGATCATGAGATTTGTATGAGTTTTTTTTTCAAAAGATTTTTAATAATTTCTGGAGATTTCCATGACTTTTTCGTAAATTTTTCACTTTCAGGAGATTTCCAGTAGCTTCTGGTAAATTGACAGGAGGCCGCGGGGAATCTGTTCTTAGTTATAAATGATTTAAATTAATAATTTGTACACCTATAATTAGCGAGGGTAATATAAAAATGCGGATCTTATGAAAGCGCGGGGCCCACTGCCGTCGCATGGGTTGCAGTAGCTTAAGGCGGCCCTGCAAAATAGAGGCGTATGCTACGCCGGCGGTCGTCTAGTTCTATGTTTTGCAGACCACATACGTTTTATAAAGCAAGGAGCTATGAAGTGTGTCAGCCTGACAGTCAATCTGTCTCATTGCTAATATCTGACTCTGGCTCCTTTGAAAAACTCTACTAGCAGAGCTACGTAACTGTCCAACTCATCTTGGTCAGTTTTGTTGTTTTCTTATGTTAGAATTTAGCTGAAAACTCTCATAAAAAAAACGGGGATTGTTATATCATGAATGAATCAAATATAGCTACTTCTTCGTGTTCGAAGATGAGCACATTTCTCATTTCCAATCCTCGCTTTAAAAAGCCTGCCGCATTTGTGACATGGGTGAGTTTTGTCGGTTGCAGATGGGCCTGCTTCTTCTCTCTGCTTTCTGTTGGTTCGGCGCTCTATCGCACTGGTCACTCTACTTGCTTCCAATCTTGAGACTCCTCGAGCGATCTAGAGCTAGTGCTTTCCAGCCATGAATTTCGATACCGCATTCCTTGAAGGAGCTCTTGAGGGTGTCTTTGTAGCGCTTGTATTGGCCGCCTTGGGAGCGCTTTCCTGTACATAACTCTCCATACAGAAGTCGTTTGGGAAGGCGATTGTCATGAATGAATCAGATGGTAATTGAATGACAACTGTAGGACCTTAACATAAGAAGCACAATGAAATATATGTTTAAAATGTAGTAACTATAAATTACATATTGTTCAGTTTATCATCTGATTTTGTTATTATTTACAATATTTGACTTCACAATGACCCGCACAGCACAATCACCTCAATATATGATTTCGATGTAGGTTATTGTATACTGTACATACCTTTTATCTCTTAGCATACTAACTATTCAAACTATTTTACACCTTTATTGTATCATCATTGTGTAGTCCTAATTGTGATGTGAGTGTAAACTGATATTTATAAACAATGATTGAATATCTGTAACTAATAATGTATAGCATACAACACCTCATTAACCTTCACTGCTCAACAGTATTATATGGTCTGGACTTGGATACGTTAACCTGTTTGTCTTGCGTGTTAGTGCGTGTTAACGAAAGTATAATCTGTAAGTAAAAATTGTCCTCATGAAAAAAAATGTACTTAATTATAATCTGAATGAAAAAAACAAAACAAAACTATATTACAAGGAACAGTGTATGTAATCATGAACTATATACAACCCCTCAATAACCTTCACTGCTCAATAGTATTACATGGTCTTGACTTGGATACGTTAACCTGTTTGTCTTGTGTGTTACTGTAAACAAAAGTATCTGAAAAAAAAATGTATAGCATACGTGTTCGTACATGTGTCTATACAAGGTAACTATAGTCAACCAGATGATCCTTAGAAAAATTTCTGATCAATTTTAACCTTAATTATTGTTAAAACATAGAACTCTGGATTTTGCTTATTTGTTTTTGGCAATTTAATCTTGTAATGAATCGAAAAAAGAAAGAAAGAAAAATCCTTTTATTACATTCCATTATTTTGTTAGTCTTTTATTTTCTTTACCCCATCTCTCGCTCTCATCTTTTTTACCTCTATCTCTTTCTCTCAACTCGTTACCCATACTTTCACTTTCTCTCTCTCCTTTATCTCATCTCTTTACCGTTCTCATTTATTTATCTCTCTCTCTCTCTCTCTCTTTTTTCATTTCTTTACCTCTCTCTGGCTCTCTCTCTCTCTCTCTCTCTCTCTCTCTCTCTCATTCATCTCGTTACCTCCCACCCATACATGCACTATCTCTTCTTCTCAATGATCCTCACTCCCTATCTTTCTCTTCCACGTTTTTTGTATTGCTTTCTCTTATACAAGTTGACTCTTATAACTTCAGCTCAGCTAATATCTTCAAGAATCAAACATTCAAAATATTTAGTTTAGTTGGCAGCAATGCCGCGGTTAATAAATGTCCGCTTATATTATGGTGTCCGTAATATACTATGGATTTAAATAAACTGGGAAAACTCTAAAACAGGGGTTCTCAACCGATTGTCGATGGACGATTTGCAAGGGGTCGCCTAATAGCATCGAAAATATGGATTGTTATTGTCTATTCTTCTATTGCTGTATGTATGTGTGTGTGTGTGTGGGGGGGTCGCGGCAGAGTGGGGGATTTATAAAGGGGTCGCCGAGCTTAAAAGGTTGAGAACCGCTGCTCTAGAACATTTTTAATACTGAAATACTCATAGTAATATTAAATGATATTTTTTTTAAACAAACGCGAATAAATTGTCATATATCATTACTCTCCGTCTTGTATAATATGGCATGCTTTTTGACATTAGTAATCTTATTAAGTAGATTTTTATTAAGTGACTTTTTATTAAGTGAATTTCTATTAAGTGTATTTTTATAAAGTGTAATTTTGTTAAGTGGATTTTCATGAAAGCATCCGAAAAAGTGTAGCCCCCCCCCAATACTTATGTCCAACCTTGGGTACTTATCTTCTTATCTTATATAATACAGACGTTACTTCAAAAAAGAAGATGATTACGTCCTACGCGTCATGCATTCAGTCATGCATATTTACCAGTGACTTAAATTCTGCCAAGTCACTGGTTTTCCTGGCTAGCTCAGGCAAGCCATTCCATGCTCTAATGGCACTAGGGAAGAAAGAGCATTTGTACAGATTTGTCCTAGCATATGGGATGAGGAATGTGCCTTTATCTTTGTGTCTTTCTGAGTATTTTATTAAGTTTTGTTTTTGTATTTGGAGATTATGGTTCAGTGTTTTGTGTATAATTGCTACTTTACTCTTAACTCTTCTATCCTGAAGGCTTTCTAAATTTAGTGATTTTACTAAAGGTGTTACTCTAGTGAAATGTGAATATTCGTTTGTTATGAATCTCACTGCTCTATTTTGAGTCTGTTCTAGTTTCGTAATGTTTTCTTGAGTTGAGGGGTCCCAAACAGAAGATGCATATTCTATTATTGGCCTAACCAAGGTTAAATAGCATTTTAGTTTTATGTTCTTATTTGATTTATAGAAATTTCTTTTAATAAACCCTAATGTTTTGTTTGATTTTTTTATAGTTTCATTAATATGTATGACAATTCCATGACAGTTTTTCATTTATTATAACACCTAGGTATTTTGCGTTTTTAGTCTGTGTTACTGGTTTACCATGAATAAGATAAGTGGAATTAATTTGTTTTAGTTTTTTTGTTACTCTTAATAACTGACATTTTTCTGGGTGGAAAGACATGCTCCAATTTGATTCCCATTTCTGTAATTCATCTAATTCTCTTTGTAAAATTTCTGTATCTTGTGTTGTTTTTATTGTCCTATATATTATGCAATCATCTGCAAATAATCTAACTTTTGTTCCTGAACTAATGCAATTTGGTAAATCGTTTATGTAAATTAGAAATAGTAGTGGACCTAAGACTGTTCCTTGTGGTACACCTGAGTTTACTGTTATTGGTGTTGATTTAGAACCATCTATTATTACAGTTTGTTCTCTTCCTATCAGAAAATCTTTAATCCACTGATGCAATGGACCATCAATACCAAAAAATTTTAATTTTTTAAGCAAACTATGGTGGTGAACTTTGTCAAAAGCTTTGGAAAAGTCTAGTAAGATAGCATCTATTTGTTCACTATTATCTAAACCCTTTGAAAAGTCATCAATTAGTCCTATTAGCTGTGTTTCACATGATCTATGTTTCCTAAAGCCATGTTGGTATGGAGTAAGGACATTATGTTTATCTAAGTGGTTTATGATGTTGCTACATATTATGTGTTCTAGGATTTTACATGTGATGCTGGTAAGTGATACAGGTCGGTAGTTTCCTGGGTCAGATTTTTCTCCTTTTTTAAACAGAGGTGTGACATTAGCTTCTTTCCAGTCCCTTGGTACTCTGCCCTGGTTAAGAGATGCCTGAAAAAGTATTTTGAACACAGGTGCTAGTTCTTTGCTTAGTTCCTTGAGTAATCTTGCTGGAATACCATCAGGTCCAGACGCTTTATTCGGCTTGATGCTGGCTAATAGTTTTTGGACTCCATTTTCCTGTACTTCTATCTCTCCTATAGTGTCTACTTGGTTTAAATTAATTGATATGTCTTTGTCTCCTGGGGCTGAGAATGCTGATGCAAAGTATTTGTTTAGGATGTTAGCTTTAGTTTCATTATCGTTATGCGTTAAGTTGTCTTCTCCTTTTAATGGCGCTATGCCGGTTGTTTCCATTTTCTTAGACTTAATGTATGACCATAGGTTTTTGTTGTTATCTTTAGATATTACATTGTTTATGTACTCATTCTGCAGCTGTCTGCTTACTTTTTGGGTTAGGTGTTTAATTTTTATGTACTTTTTATAAACTCTTTCTGCCTTAGTTTCTTGAAATTTTCTATATAGATTTTCCTTCTGTTTACACCAGGAGGCGCAGTGTTTGAGCGAGAGTCCTGGGTTCAAATCCTGGTGAAAACTGGGATTTTTAATTTCGGGGTCCTTGGGCGCCTCTGAGTCCACCCAGCTTTAATGGGTACCTGACATAAGTTGGGGAAATCGTAAAGCCCGCTGTTCGTTATGCTGGACACATAACACCCTCGTTAACCCTGGTCCACTCGTGCAGTTGACCTTTACATCATGCGCCAAAGAATTACAGAAGTAGAGGAAGTAACTAAGTAAGTAAAGAATAAAAATTGTGACCTAATTTTTGAAAACTAAATAAAACAATTCCTACAACTAGAGAATATTTGTTTTGTAAAGAAGGGGACAAAGTGATATTACTTTTTATTTTTCCAGCAGACACAACAAGAAAATATCGTCTGCTCTCTAGGGCTGGCAATTTGAGTTTCCAGTTTCATTTCCTTGAACAGTTCAGAAAACGGTCTTAAAAGAAGAAAAAGAAGAATTCTATTAGGGGAGTAGGGAATGAGTAGGTGGTGGAGAATCTCTCGAGAATATAGAACTCGTGAATCAAATTATATTTTTCACACGCCTTGAGAAGTAAAAAATAAGAGAAAGAGAGAGAGATGGAGAGGTTTTATTATATTAATTCTATTAGCTGAAATCGATAAAGTTATTTAGAAGGAGAAACGGGATTTCCCGCAATGCCAAGTCAAAGTTCAAAGAGAGAAGGTGAAGAGTTCAGGATTAAGGATTAGGATGTGGTTATTAATACTCTGGTCAGGAATTTATGTGAACAGATTGACGTATGTAGACTTCATGAACAAATGTCGTCTTCATTTTGTTTAGATAGATCTATTGATATAGATAGATAGATAGATAGATAGATAGATAGATAGTGCTCTCTTGCTTCGTATATGTTGTCTAATTTTGCTATCGCACGTTTGGGTACTCATGACACTTTTGGACCTGCATCATTTTCATGGATTCTGGAACCAGTAACAAGTCTGGACGATGATCTCAAAAAAAAAAAAACAATGTCTGTAAAGATTTCCCTAGATGTTTAACAGTTGATGTATATCGCTAAGAAAAAAAAACTACTATCTGGTTTGACACACGACGAACTCATGTGACCGTTATAATTTTTCAAGTAAAAAATGAATTCAATTTAAATTTCACTATCAATAGGAGTTTAAAAAAAAAACAACATAGTCACGTTGTTTATTAAACTTAAAGTTGTTTATTTATTTTTTTTGGATACATTAATTTATAAGCCCTACATCTGACTATCTTAGCTTTGCTTATATATTTACGTAACGCTAGGCGTAAATCTAAATCTAGACCAGATCATGAGAGTTCTAAATCAGAAGTCTAGATCTATTTCTAGAGTGCTCTATAATGAAAGTACCAATAAAGATTTTCTCAAATACACAATATCCGCTGGCCAAGTGGGTAAAAACGTTTGCACAAGGAGATGACGGTGTCTTAATCACGAGCTCGACAACCCGCTAAAACTAAATAAAATAATTTATTTTTTTTTAAATACTTTGTTATATTTTAAATTGCATGATGCAGATTTTGTCTTAAAAATATTTTAAAATGTTATTTCTTGTATTTGTGTTAAGTTTACAAATTATTCAGACACGTGACCATAGTCTGCTGAAGGTTGTGGCATGCGTTTTTTTTTTCTCCTTTTCTAAGGGCAAGTCGTCTTTGATTGTGGATCCTAAGTAGCAGACGTCGTGTACAGCATCCAGAAAAGGATGGCTGCCTGGTCGTTTGGTTTGCTCGCTGGACTGTCGTTCATATTTATCAATGGTCCCGGGTTCAAACCCTGCTCGCTCCCATCCCCCGCAGTCCTACATGAGATTTAGACTAGGAAGTAAATATCTTCAACTCTGAAGGAACATATGAAGCATTTTTTATCACACAAACTTCATTGATAAATATGGTTGGTAGATTTGAACGGGTTGTCCTATCACGTTATCTTAATGCTAATTGTTAATCCATATTCCTTGCAGTCTAGTGGAAAACCAAACATTTTAGTGACTGAACCTACTCCTTAGTCTTGGTATATGTCACGACTGCTGCGTCATTAGCTGAACATTAATTATCTCTGGAATCTAGTTAAGCACACCCAGCAGCTAATTCCGTTCGAATCATTGAGTGCTAAAACTGTCTTTTTCCATAGGTCATCAGTATTCTTATGATTGTCTTCTAATTAGCCAGAAAACAGATGAGTCAAATAATATTTTAATTAAATGTACATAATTGAATGTAATTACAATTTTCCAAAGAAAATAGAAGCTTCTGAAACCCTGCACATGCCTCCACCTGTTTCTATCCGGTCCTATTGTGTGCACTAATGTGAGAGGAGGTTATTTTAGTATTGTAACGATCTTCTCTATCAGGCCTTCTGTCACAACTGCTCAACAACACAACACATCTAACAAAGAACTTGACAACAAGACTTTCTAGTAACAAGGTGGCGATTTATTTACAAATACTTCATCAACAGTCAATACGACACATAATTGGCTACCTAACTTCAAATGCTTTCTCGATCTTAACAGGACTATCTATTGAACACTACAAGTGTATCTACCTCGTACATCTACATTTTCAGGCAGTCCTACAACACTGTCCTTACTGCGTTGCTGTTCTGGACTCTACTGTCTTTTTCTACACTTTGTCTCTCGACCGTAAAGGCCTTCAGTCACATGACCACAGCACATGTCGTGCTTGCGTGCACTAGCAGTACACTCCCTTGTTTATCAGCCGTTGACCCGTTCACCTGTGTGATTGGCCTGAGTGGTGTGTGTCACTAGGCCACAAAACATTAACCCTTTCGGTCCGCCACTGGAGTTACTACAGTATTATTTATCCAATATTATACATTAATTGGTAGATCACGCTTAAGTCCAGTTAATGTTTATCTTAATCCTGTCTAAGACTATCAGCATGAAAAATGAAGCTAACTCAATGCGACAGGGCGATTGGTGAGGATGGTAGAGCTATTTACAGATTATTTATAAGCTAAGCCAAACAAATTCATGAGATAAATATTATCAGCGTCTAGACAGAAAGCGTTTCTGAGGGGGGAAAAATGGGAATCATTTTTACAAACAAATTTCTGTAATGCTCTAGCCTCTAGTATATTTGTATTTTTGACAGCAACATTTTTACTTGAGGGAAATAAGAGTGGGAAAATAACAAGCAAATAGTGGCCAAGAGTTTCTTATTTTCTTCCTCTTTCTTTTAAGTTTAAATTTTATTTTTCCTATCAGCGTTCAGACGCTTCATTAGTTGAGAAATTAAAGTGTGGGCACTGGGAGGACAAATATTTCGGCTCTAAAAATTTTCATGTAAATCCAATAGATTAGGCCTATGTATATCTTTGAGGAAAAAAACCTACCAAACTCCACATATTGAAAACGCTGGTTGATTGTTTTTAAATTTTCAAATATAATCATCTAAAAATAAAAAAACAGCTTCAGCGGAAATTCCCGCACTCGACTCTAATGTTTCTTGGAATTCAGCAACGAGTTGAATGAATAAATAGACGTACATGAATAAATAGACTTACTTGAATACATAGTCGTACATGAGCATTTGACTGTTAATAGAAGAACTGGCTTGTGTAAGAAATAAATAGAATGAGAAATTAAAGACCATTGTCAGATTCATAAAAAAGGAATTGATAAAACATTTTATTTTGTCATTCGTAGGTCAAAGGATGTGACCACTGGGCGGAAATATCTGTTAGTGGAACAATATAGGAATATAAAACAAAGCCACTTGAGTAGTACTGCTTGATAGCAAGTGGGACCAGGACAGAGGTTCGGTGCGCCACCTATATGCCATGACCCAGTAACGGTCGTTACCATAGTGGAACCTTCTGAAAAGCTTCCAGTGAAGAGCTCCCGCTCCACGCCTGGACATTTCCAACTAGGCTCGTGGAACCAGATATTTGTCAGATAGTTGAACAAAGGGTTGCGAGACTTGTCCCCACTGGGTTAGATGGTGACCTCCATGACCTCCATGTCGAAGGTGCCGGTTAGATCAGTGTTGATACACTGTCTTTGGGTTGTGACTCCAAACAACTTGTCAAACTGGGCGTACTGGGCGTATTCATTTCTTAATGGCGAACGTGAACAAAAAAAAAAAAAACATGAAATATATTATTTTTCAATAAAAAAAGAAAAGTACCTTTAACTGATATGGGAGTATACATTTAACTTCAATTTATATGCATATAGAAATTAATGAATGATACCTTTCAACATTTTAACAAATTAAACAAAACTCGTTCTAAAACAAGTTTTTCTGTCACTAGTCTCTCGCTTGTCCTTCCACAGAAGCAAACTGAATTGAAACTCCAACTTCTCGTCCTTATACCAGCATCTATTAAACCTATACAAAAATAATTATATTCCATATAATACTTTATGATTAGAAAAAAACAACACACAAACACTCAATGAAACTCTTGAGCTTGAAATTGAGAACGTTCCATGTTGAATAGAAACTAGTTTTAAAAACAACGACAATTATATATTGCTAACGTCAATTTAAACGTATTAAACTAAATGGATTTATAAACTTAAGTTTGTGTTGTGTAAAAAAGAGCAGGCATTCACCTATAATTCCTTACCAAATATTGTCAAATTCTGATAAAAAAACAACAACAACAAATGAGCAAAATGAATAATACTAACAGATTTAAATGTGAACTTAAAAAAAAATTACAAACAGAACCCACACTACATAAACTAAAAAGTAGCGCTTAAAGTAATCTTCCCATGCAAGAAAGAAAAATTGGTTTTAATATTTTGCCTTTAATAATTATTGATTGATAGATTTAAGAAAATTAAGAACACATTTTTATCTAGTGACAATCGACTTACAGCCCCGAAAAAACAACAACCTTGTTAATCGAATGTAGAAATCTACTCATAGTCTATACAATTCAAGTGAAAGTCCTATAGATTCAGATTTACAAGGAGATCCTAAAATGTTTCTGAACATCTTTTTATCTATTGAACTCTTTAATGAAGACTTGCAGGAATACCCACTGACGTACGTGTAGACATAGAATGCTCTAGATTAGTCTAGATCTCCTGAGCAAGTTTTGTTTTAAGTGTTTTAATTTGAACAATCAAAATGGTCAAACCAAAGTTTGCTCTGTTTGGCCAATTAGCTCGTATTATTTTATTTCCAAAAGATATACATAAACTGGAAAATCGTTAGATCAGCTAGGAAAATCATTAGAGCCATTTTCGAGATCCGTGTCTGCCCACCCCCAACCCTTATCCCAGGTATAGTTTGCAAGTTGAAAATAAGAATTGTAAAAAAGCTTACGCGGAAAACAACATTTGGTTGTGTGTGCATCATGCGTTGGCCAACGTATGTGTCAACAGGTCAGTATACATTTATGCGTTGAGTGTTGTTATGTGTCTAGAAGATGTATTAATATTTCAGAATCGATTGTTTACTCCTGTAATCGATACTGTCTCACTTTCAGCCAAGGAACGATCCCCTGGAGTAATCATAACAATTATTTTCTTATGAGGATTTGCTCTCACTCTTGGAATCGATGCCACTAATAGGGCCGCCCCCCTTCCCCTAAAACGAAATGGTACACATCTTACTTATTACAACAGACAGTTCTCTAACATCTCCAGGGATCGCGCCCTCTGCACTATACAATGTATAGCATATATAGGATCATACTTTTTTTTTGGGGGGGGGGGGGTATTATATAGAAAGTATCTCTAGATAGTGGATCTCACAAAATGTTTCAAATATCTCACTTGGTCTATTAATAACTTTTTGCTGATGAATCTTTTTTTTTTTTCCCAATTTCTCAATAATTTCGAACTAACAATCACAGTCTTCACCGAGATTCAAACTCAAGACGCCTTGCCAGTGTCGTAGCTAGGGTGGTGGAGGAAGGGAGAGAGTCTGAAAATCCCGCCGGGCCCCATTTCGTTGGGGGCCTCTAAATGAGTTTTTTTTTTTTACATTAAAATAAAAATATTGCGCAAAATGCAGGGTTCCCAAAAGAGGTCAAGCTCCTCTACCAGGGCCCCCCAAACGATAGAAAATTCCTACGTACGCCCCTGCCCCTTGAGTCCGAAGCCAGGTGTTTTACAACTCGACCACCACGCCCACCCCCACCCCCCGGCCCTCTTTCCAACAACAGAAACCCTAGACCGTTTTTGTGAAGATTGAACAGATGATCAATTTCTACCTAGCTCCTATGTCAACTATTGTGTGGAAAGTGTCTGCTTTCTACCTTATACGAACTCAAAGCACAAAGCAGTAGATGTTAGTATATATTTTATTATATATAGTATATTATATGTTATACAGAGATTGACAATGTCCTATTCACCTATTTGATTGTAATGTTCTCTACAAGGTAATTTATTAAAGACACGCCCACATGTAAACATACTCGCGATTTTTAGCAGTCATCAGAACACAATGGGGAACAAGAATACTTATGTGATACCATCTTAGTTCATGGTCATCATCAAAGTTTTAACTCTATCTCTTCGTAATTTTTTTCCACACTCAGAAGGAATTATTCATTTTTCTCAGTTGCATTTCACTAGCCTGTTAGGGTTAAACATTAATAGCGTTTCTCTTTAAATTAGAAAAAATGATATAATTGGTTAAGATGAATGCATGTCCTCTTTATGTAACATAAATTAAAATTTATGAACCCAAAAATTCAGTTAATTTAATAACGTCAAATCAACGATGGTATCGTCGATCAGGAGAGAAAGAGTTAATAGTGATTGTCTTTTTGTATTTATAAGTCACAAACAATTAATTGATTAAAAAAAAAAAACAACTTCTCTTTCATTAAACTTCAATATGTCATTAAATAAAGAGTTCACGTAGGAGTTACTAGATATGTTTAGTGATGGGCATTCTCTTATCCTTCCTTATCTGATCCTCCACATGCTTATAATTATGTGAATCTTTGTTTAATTTACTGGGAGAGGGGGGAAATCAATTAGAATCGTGATTTATTCAAGAAATCTAAATGATCTTGGCATGTCTAGCCTTAAGAAAAAGTTTCACAAAATAGCTTTAATTTCTAGTTGGCATTGAATGTCTAGGTTTACGACAATAAAAGTTCCTATGTAACAAGGCGTATTGAAAGCTATAGAGAATGATAACATGAGACAGAGAGAGGGATCAGATATCTAACGTTCAAATTAAATTTTTTAAATGCACAAATTATCGTTATAAAACTAGATCTTATATTTGTTCTTGTTTTAAATCGCTTTAAATTTCATCTATATATATATAGCCCAACGCATGCGCCAATTTGTTCTATTTTAACTTTCAGCAAACAATTCAAACAAAACCGAGTAATTCTTAAGACAGATAGATGGATAGATAGATAGATGGATAGATGGATAGATGGATAGATAGATAGATAGACAGATAGATAGATAGATAGATAGATAGATAGATAGATGGATAGATAGATAGATAGATAGATAGATAGATAGATAGATAAATAGATAGATAGATAGATAGATAGATAGATAGATAGATAGATAGATAGATAGATAGATAGATAGATAGATAGATAGATAGATAGATAGATAGATAGATAGATAGATAGATAGATAGACAGATGTACTCTTCCTGCAACTTCCCTTCTATCTCGGAGACCATACCCCACTGATACATACAAGCACATAGAGATATCTATGTGTGATCGCGGAATGATCTGTGTGTGTGTGTGTGTGTGAGTGACTTACAGTACAAACTATTTGGCTGCTGTCCGCTTTTCCTGATCTATGTCCGCGTTTGGCCACGTCGCTGCCAGTCTGTTTTTTGGGAGACTGGTAACAAGGGCCAGACCCAGCGAGAGATGAAGAAGTAGCTCCCTCGTTTCCCCCCCCCCGTTTTTTCCCCCCAAACTTTTTATCGCCCCCCCCCCTCCTTTCCACTCCGTCCACCCCTCTCTTCCTTCGCCTCACCGCGCACGTGTTGTCCTAAGGGAAATTACTTATTATCACAATGATTCTGTTGGATTGTCCTCCCATGCTGATTCGACAGGTGGCGTGGTTGCCTATTATTTTTCTCTCCGTCTTTGAGGAAGTAGAAAAAAGAAAGAAAGAAAGAAAGAGAGAAAAAACAAAAACAAAACAACGGAACAAAAAATCCTACTGGTCCACTGACGATGTCTCCACCACTCTCGCGGGGTCATTTATTCCGGAATAAAGAGCCTGTCCCGGACCACTTAGCCTTGCAATTGGAGTTAGATTTCCTTATGCCTGGACAGACTGCAAGTAATCAATAGATAAGCAGCTCGTATTTCTGGAAATATATGGAGGCAGTTTCTTCTCGAACGTTTCACACTGAATTCTTAAAGCTCGATTGAAGTCAATTAGAAGATCTTTAGAGAGTTGAGCGTGGAGTCTTCCATATTCATGGTGTGTATTTGAATTCTGTGTTGAATTATTTCAAAAGAAAAATAGTGTTTTGTTCAAATTTAATTATTCTGTTCTATTTATTTAGATGTTACTGCAGGGGTTTGCCCGTACATTCAAGCTTCACTCTTTTTATCCATTTTGAAAGTGGTCTAGGCATTTTGAATAAAATAGTGGGCGATCTTTGTGGTAGATTTTGCAAACAAAGCAAAGATAATTTCTAAATCAGTATGCACTGTATAAGCAAGCGACAACTGACCTACCTTGCCTTGACCTTTCCTGCCTTGGTGTATCTCTTCCTTATGTTCTCCGTCATCGGGCAGGTGTGCTTCAAGACAGACTTGGATCACGAGAAAGTCAACACTGATTACATTGATGTAGTGAAGACGTTCCAGAAAAGGGCAGACAGTGGGATTCTATCTCGCAGCGAATTTTTTCACGAGTCCATCGACTCAAGGCGTCTCCTAAATGCGGGGAACGCTAGAGCCCTTCCGTCGCATGCATCATCGTTCAACAACGTAAAATACAGTAAAGGAGATTCAGCGTCGGAGCGTAAGTCTTCGCCCATGTTCAACTGCTCTTCCATCTCGCAAATGAGGATCCGCAACAAAATCGGCCACGGGGTTTCCAAGCAGGCCTTCGTGGCGGAGTATCAAGGTCTCCAGGTGGCCATCAAGATGGTGACCCGCCACATTCACGAGCTCAAGACCTGCCTGGAGCAGCTCCGTCAGCTGAAAGTGGCGCAGGAGATCATCTCTAGGTACGATGGTCAGAAAGGTCAGAACGATGAATACTCTCACAAGTACTTAGAGAATCTGGAGAAAGCCTTTACCGAAGGTGGTGCTTCTCGCCATGAAGTTTTCTTCAACGATCTCACCAGCTCCAAAGGCAGCAAATCTGTGCAGGGAGAGAAGCTGCCTCTTCCGACTGTTAAGATTAGCCCTACAGAACGTCAGAGATGTTACACCTTTCCCACGGCCAGACTGATGAAAGAGATTCTGCTGTCCCAGCAGCTAACTCACCCGAACCTGGTCAAGCTGTTGGGTTTCTGTGTCCGAAGTGAAGAATCCGAATCAACGGACATCTCAGAGCATGGGGTTGTCAGTGTCTTTGAGCTGGGCAAACATTTTGTGCTAGATAACCTTCAGGTTTGTATATCTTCTGTTTATTTTTCTTTGCTATTAAATCTACACTTTGCTAACGAGACATAGACTATTCCCGAAAGAATTCTTCTCAAACTATGACTATAGTGAAGATGAAGATGGATATAACATGAAACATTGCAATTATGACGAAATAGTAAAATTATGCTTTTTCATTCATGTTCTAATAATAGGCTTCCTGATCGTGTAGTATGCGCTCTGGGTTGTCGTCTTTGTGGTCCCGGGCTTCAATACTGTCGGCTGCTATCCTCCGCCGTCCTGTGTGACGTTTAGGCAATCAAATGCGGCCCCAACAGTGCGCGTAGCCCCAGGCGAGTGTCATATCAGGGCCACGAATGTATTTGTACGATGGGCTGACGGTAGCTAACGGTTATCTTTATCACTTAAAACTTTTTAAACTTAAAACCCCCTTGGCTGCGCTGGGGCAATTGATGGTTAAGTATTAAAATCTCACCTAAAACAAACAAAATCAAAGCAAAAAATAAGTCACTTTATTCCGCCTCCCCCCCCTTCCCCCCAAGCCTGGGAATTTCATTTCGGGGAGGGGGGGGTTCAACCCAGCCCTGGCTACGCCCATGCTCTCGTCTGATAATTATTTTTTTTGTAATTTGTATGTTCATAATCTAGAAAGATCTAGGCAATCAATCTATTGATTAAATGAACATAAAATGATTTAAAATCAACAGAGATAGATTGTTTCGATCTAGGATTTTTGAAACATTACCTCAATGAAAACTCACAGAAAATGGACATCATTGACCAAATGTAAATACACACATTTAGCCACGTCATAATATTGATAAAATAAGGAAAAATACGGATGACGTGACACCCTTATGTATTGCTTAATTTGCATAGAACATATAGAGAAAATGATGTTTGTTTACGTTTGGTGAATGAGGTCCATTTCTTTATTTCATGTATTTGTGTGAATATATAGTGCTGTGATTAATAGCTCATTCTAAAGTAAATCCGAGAAATGATTATGCATTATTTCTAAACTTTGAAAACTAAAGATTATTACTTTTCTAAGACAGAAAAGAGAGATGGGGGCGACTTCCCTTACAGCTTGAAAAAGAGTTACGTACATAAATATATATATATATATATATATATAGGTCTGCGAATCGATCAATCGCGGATAAGAATTTGTTTCCGAATTCCAGTCTAGATTTAATATATATAAGTCTATGTACTATACCTTCAGACCCAAGTGGCCACTAGTCACTTCCGGCTTGAATAAAGCGATTTCTTGAAGGCGTTATACGTTCTAAAATAACAATGTGTGAAGATCTAATCTAGTCGAGGTCTAACAGAACAAAGATGTCTCCAATGCAATCGTATAGTGGAATTGTCATTCCAAGTTTCCTATCAGTCTTCAAGTTAATCACTTGCTTTAATACAAGTTTTCTTTTAATGAAAAACATTCATCAAGCTTCCCTTTTTTTTTTAAACTCCTTTGTGTAACTCTCCCGGCACACAACACACACTCACACACACACATTATAATCAAAATGGTGGTCTGTTTTTGTTAAAAACAAACTTTTCAATGACCCCACGTCTATTATAGGGATTAAGAAAAATACATGATAAAAAAAAGTAGATCATTAAAACAATTTTTTGTTAGAGGGGAAAAAATTTGTTTTTTTTTTGTGTGTGTGTTCCTGACAGATGAGAAATACTTTATGTAGCGCTTGTTCTGATTGTTACATTTTATTTTTGGACTCAAGTAACAGTCAAGTTAGGATGGCTATCTGTTCGTATAGTTTGTGCTCAGGACTGGCATAGTCTGGTAGGTACCGGGCTCAAAACATGCCCTGTGCCATCCCCTGTCGTCCCGCGAGACGTCCTGGCTAGGTTGTAATTATCTTCTTAAGGAACATCCAACAAATTCATTATGTTTGTGAGGGAAAGTAAAAAGTAATCGAGTTTTTTTTTTCTTTTATTTTACATTAACCATTTTTTTTAATTGCGTACAATTTGGTGGGTTTTCTTTTGGCCATTGTCCTGTCAGCAGTTCTCAGCATTCTCTCATATCTCTTTTTCTGTCCATGTTTTATGTCATCAGCTGTTTTACTCCTGTCTTTCACGCGACAAATATTTCTCTTCTTTCTCTCACAGGGCAGCCCTGTACTTATTTCAAGATAATTGATTTTATTCACATTCTCATTCTACCAGTCCAATGTTACTAGATAGTGTATTGTATTGGTAGGTCATAGATAGGTGATATATTAAAATAATAGGTAATAGATTAAAGTGATAGGTCATAGATTGAAAGGAAGGGTCATATATTAAAATGAAGGGTCATAGATTGAAATAAAGGTTCATAGATTGAAATGAATGGTCATAGATTGAAATAAAGGTTCATAGATTGAAATAAAGGTTCATAGAGTGAAATGAATGGTCATAGATTGAAATGAATGGTCATAGATTGAAAAGAACGGTCATAGATTGAAATAAAGGGTCATAGATTGAAATGAATGGTCATAGATTGAAATGAAGGGTCATAGATTGAAATGAAGGGTCATAGATTGAAATGAAGTGTCATAGATGAAAGTGATAAATAATAGATGACGTAATAGGTCCAAGTGATGGGTCATAAATAGAAAGCTCAAAGAATAAGATGGTAGGTCATATGATTGATGGTTTGGTCATTTAATTGATATGTCATAGAAAGGTCGTATATTAATACTAAGACTTGTTTTCGAGTCCGAAGATTAGTGAGGAATACAGCATTACCCGCGGCTGCGCAGCCCCCAGCTGTGACCTATATTAAAATGGTAATTGATATGATTGAAATGGTTTGTCATTTAATTGCTAGTTCATTAAAGTGAACTGGTGACAGTGTAAAGAGAATCATCTTTTTAATAACGAGAGTGTCACTTGGCCAGCACAATGACCAAAAGCCTTTACTTTCTTAAACTAATGTCAGTTTATGTCAGGTACCCATTAGCGTTGGGATTTCATAAGAATTGCAAAATTAAAAAATCCCTGTTATTTTTACCAAGTTTTAAACCCTAAACCCCTTGGATCAGAAGCCCAGCTCTTCGCCCGTCATGTAACTATCTACTTAATACTTACATATAAATTGTCAATATCATTTTTGTTTCTTATTAAAGATTCTACCATGGCCAACACGTCTACGTCATGCCAAGGAAATGGCGGACCTGCTCAGCTATCTGGAGCACTCTCCGTTGGGCTCGCTCATCGTGCCGGACTTCAAAGAGGGTCACCTGCTCATGGCGAACGGAAGCCTGAAGCTGATTGACCTTGACGACGTCAACAACCTTGAACCTGAATGTGACCCCCACAAGCCGCAGGAAGGACAGTGTCCTTACAATCTGAGGTTCGTCTTTCTTGTATTCTGGTGTTTATGTTTCACTCTTTGTTGGTTAAAATTTAACATTTAAAATTCCCTTTCAGACCTTGCGATCTATTGGGCAGATGATGTTTCTGTGGCCCACGGTTAACGATTGTGTCATTTAGAAACGTTATAAATCTTAAACTCGATTTATAATGTGGGTCTGAAGTGGTGCTGAAGTAATTGTAAATTAGAATCACTAAAATCACCTAAAATACATTACCCCCGACGGATAGGGGAGGGTTGCGATCGAATGAAAAGACCTTAGATCCTGCTGTAGATATACAGTACTTTGTTTACTTAAGATATATATAAAAAGTAAAGTTCCCCTTTCAGACCTTGTGGTCTATAGGGCAGATGATGTAAAGGTCATCTGATTCTGTGGCCCACGGTTTACGAGGGTGTCATGTGCCCAGCACAACAACCAAACGCCTTTACTTTTCCCCAACTAATGTCAGGTACCATTAGAGCTGGGTGAACTCAAGGGCGCCCGAAAATTCCGAAATAAAAATGCCAGTCTACACCAGGATTCGAACCCGGGACCTCCAGTACGGAAGCCAAGCGCTTTACCGCTCAGCCACCTCGCCCTAAGATATATATACATATGTCATAAAGCAGAAAATAAGGTGTATGTATGTATGAATGTAAAATATATGTATGAATGTATATATGAATGAATATATATGAGTGTATGTATGAATGAATATATGAATGTAAAATACGGAGTATGTATGTATGTATGTCCCTAATAGAAATCAAAATCGTTTGACCAATCTTGATAAAACTTGGCATAAATGTTCCTTGGGTACTAACTAGAACAGTAGCGTATGTAGAGTAGCCCTAAAACAAACTTATGACCCTCAAAAATAAAGTTGCCCAACTCTATGAAAGTATTACTATTTCATGGATATAGGTCATTTAGCCGTTTTTACATAAGACATGGTCAAATCAATCTAAATTTAAGAATCACACTTGGCAAAGTCCAATAAGAAAGTCCAATCATTTCATTTAACCTTTAAATTTGTGCTTTAAAAGGATTTTTACATAAAGTAATACCTAATATCTGCGAATTTAGACATTCTGACGCACTTTAAATCCCATTCATCGCGGGCTTCTCTCATTTCAATAGTTTAATATATATCTACTAAAGAAACTTTTTAATAAAATTGGGTAAACCCGTTTCTATAGTATTTTATATTATAGATATGAATGTATCTGCCATCGGCTTATAGAGTAAGGGGTCGTTCGTAAATGTCGTCTGGCAAAAAATGACCTTTTTCGACCCCTCCCTCCCCTCTTGTCATAAAGTGTCACAAA